>JAMKCH010024771.1:0-19661 GCA_023653785.1 Ophioderma brevispina | reverse complement strand
GCCCGTTCCAGGAAAAGCCGGGCCGCTCCCCGAAACACAACACCTGATTCGGTGGGGAAGCCAAAAGGGTGAAGCACGATTGGTTCCCATACAATTCGGTAAACCAAGCAACCCAAAGGATCAGAAATCATTGTCTGGTTTTATTTTTCAATCAGTTTATTGAGTTTGACACAAACTTTAGTAGATGCCACAGATGAAGACATTCAAAGTACAATTGACCAACATTATTGGGATACTTTTGCCATTTTGCGAATCAGAATTACACGCTATCTTGATGGAAATGGGTTGCAACCGGTATTAACCCGGGAAGCTAACAGACATTTGTAACACATTCTCAAGTACCAAAGGTTTTGAGTGATGAAATATGTTGGCAGACTGAAAGGGACCCCTGAAACGTGAATTTCTTAAGTGCTGCCAAATGGGGCCTTAGGAGGAGGGGGCCAAAACAAGGTTGTACATGGGTCAAATTTTAATGATCCAAATCATGTTGAAAAGTATATCCATGTTATTTGTGAACCACAGGATTGCAGGAAAGGTAGTAGTTTTATAATCTACAACGTAAAAGTTTAGGAGTTATAGGCTACAAACACAGCAAAAATCAATTAAAAAAGGGGTCAATTCAGTTGTACAGGGGTCAAATTTTAAAGTTGCTACGATTTGGATAAGAAATGGTGCAAATTGTAGATGGAGCTCATAGATTAAAATAAGAATCGTTTGACTGTCTAAAAAAATTAATAGGTGACGGATGTTAGGGGGCACAGAAGGTAACGTCCATTGCATTCAATGGGGCTTGACCTTGTTTCCCCCCTACTTTATTAAGCAAGCATTTGAGACCACTCAAAACATTCATTATGTGTCCTATGAGCTCCATCAATAAATTGCACCATTTTTTATCCAAATCGGAGTTTAACTTAAAAATTACCCCTGTACACTGAAATTGACCCTTTTATGATTTTTGATTTTTTAGCTATAAACTCGTCTTGAACTTTATTTTGTGGAGAGTACCAACTATTACCTTTCCTGAATATTGGGTTAGGACAAATGACATGGTATAATTTTAAACATGATGGGATCAATTTAAAAATTTGACCCCTTGTAAAAACTTGCTCTTGGCCCCCTCACTTCAAGGTGCAACGAGAGGATTTCACATATCGGTGTCCCTTAAAAAATCGAAAAGTACCGATTTTGCCCTGTGTACAAGCTTCCCATCAAAAAAGATCCCCATCTGAAAGGACTAAGCCGAGAATGTTTCTTTGGTACAGCAATTGTGAAATTTTTAATTTCGTATAGAGCAAATACGAATAATTCTAGCCTATGTTTACATGAAATAAAGCAACCAACATCGCCTTGTTCTCTCTTTTAAGACATTTTCTGTAGCGAAAACAAGGCAAGAAATCAGTGAGGTTAGATCTATAGAAATTACTTACTCTGACACTAAATTTGGGGGCCCCAAAATCTCTCGTTGCCACCTTTAAGGCACCATTTGTGGCGCTTAAGAATTATGTTCTATAGTCAGGTTAGAAAGTTCAGGCACACAGCCTGAGGATGGAAATGGAGTACAGACTTTTCTATGATAGATTTTAGTTATTAGGACATAAAAAATTTTTGTGTCCAATAATTTTTGGAGGGTGTGCAAAATTTGTTTAACGTGCAGTTTTAAAAATCCAATATGGCTGCCACATGTCCAAATTAACTCATATCCCTTAAGTATTTCAGATAGAGGACAAATAGTTTCTCGGTACTCCTGTGTTTAAGCACGCGAAAGTGTTGGTAATGTAATTTTATCATTACATGCCACAAAAATCCCAATATGGCGCTCAAAAGTAAATATGCTTCGAATATTAAATGATCTTACAATCCATATAACTATTTACGCTACTGAATACATGAGGACACCAAAAGATGTTCTGCAGGTGTCAAAATCTGTACAATTGATCACACTCTACAAGTGTTACTTTAACACCGCTAGAATGCATTTCCAACGCATCCGGACACGTCAAGTGTTCTGCACATTTTGCCGTTTAGAGGTTAATTCAGTGTCTATATGCATATGCGTATGCTTTACCACTTATGAGATAATGTATTTGAATTCACTAGAGAAACCCGATTTGGCATTCTCGTAATGGAATTTCAAATGTCAAGAGGGCAGCCAATACAGCCGCTTTTAAACATAGTGAAAAACCTACATTATATGGTCATATATTGTGTTACATCAACAATTATTATCTACAGGTGTAAATTAGGGTATGGGATAAGTATTTGACCATTTGACATTCTTATCGGAATTCTGGTTCTTTTAACATGCAAAAAGTTAAGAGGGGGGGGGGGGGGGGGGGCCAAGTGGCTGCTTTTTACTCTTAAAACTAATTAAATACGATGATCTGTACTTTATTTAGTTAAAACACCCAAAATGATTATTAAAGTTTAATTTAAAGTAGAGAGGAGGTCTTTGAGCATTAATACCCGTATTGGTATTTTGTTTGGGACACATACTTAAAAATTCAAAATGACGGCCAGTATATTATTGACATATGACATATCGTAGGTTCTAAAGATCTTAAAGGCAGCCATTTTGGCTTCCAATCCGTGATCGTAAGCTTGTTAACACACTTGAAATGTCAGATGTGAGTTCCTACTGGGTATAGAGGGCAGAATTATGCCTATATCACAAATACGGAGGGGTTATGGTCACTTGAATGGTTTCAGGGCATATTGGGTTTTAGGGTGGCCCATATGGATTTGATGGTAATGGTGTAAATCAACTAACGTCAATTACCGGTCCAAAAGCTTTCCTCGTGCTTTTAAAACCTGGCTCTAGTGCATAAAATTATGGCCATTGAATGAATTTGAGAGTGATAGCGGCCTATATGATTTTAAGAAAATGGCACCTGCACGAAATTTTGCACACCCTACCACAGAAAAGTATTAGCTTAGGTCATCATTGACAAAAAATCAATCAATAGAACAAAGTCTGTACTCCATTTCCCTGTGCCCCACAAATTCCTCTTGACTTAACCTTTTGTACTTGAGAGTGTTACAAATGTCTGAGCTCCTGGGCTATATAAGTTAACCGGTATACATGTAGGTGTTCCACAATATGTAACTGAACAGCGACAAAAGCAAGTAGCATTGCTATATCAACGCAAAAAGATCATTACCAGTCGTATATGAAAGATTACAGAAAATATCATATTACCACAGAAATGTACTTTTAAATAAATTACTAATGTGCAGGCTATTTGTGAATAAAGTTATCTCTACAGATAATAGGGAAAATGTAGAGCATAAAAAAGGAAAACAGTATTTTTACTGTGATTCTGGAAAGTGGAAAGAGATCTGGGTCATACGCAATGTTAATCAAAATAGATAAGATTATCAATTCGCTTGCTGATGTAAAACGCAATTCCCTCTAGCCGGTATAAACTACTTCACCAGTCCAAGCTAAACATACTTCACTTTCAGACTAACAGTCATACTTTCTAAAAACCCACATGCTGGTCAAGAGGCCTTCCGAACATCCAAGTAATTTATCGTAATTATATTGACAGGTTTGTCACACGATAATCAAAACAATTGAATTGTTATTATTGAGTTCCAAATAATAGATCAGGTTTTCGTGGAAAGATATTTGAATGTTCAAATCCCACATTTAAGAGGCGTAATATACAAAATAAGTGTCTCCCATAAATCAATTCACATCTTTTATATGATACAAAAAATAATACAATTTTGAAAATGATAAAAATCATGAAATAAACCTTAAGCTTAAGCTTTGGAAACCGGATATTTCACCTTTTTAAACATTTGCAGCATGAACTGCGTGCATAAAGGTATGCTGGTCTGGTAATCATGTTTTATCAAAAATAAAGTAAATGCGGTACAACTGCCTCTCCACAAAAATAGCCTGTTTAGGTAAACTGTAATTAGAGTGTGGGCCTGACGTTTCGATTACTAGCAGGATCTCATCAAAGGCAAAACTGAAAAAAACAGAGAAGACAAACCATATATACAACAAGGACAAAAGACAGGAACCATGCACGGAGGGGTAAAAGGGGAGAGAAAGCTGAAACAAGAGAACAATGGAAAATAAATGAACAAAGATAAGTGAAGGAATACCAAGAATCAGTGGGGCATGGAGACAGGGAGGACGGAGGGGAGGATGGGAAAAGGGACTGGGAGAGCATGCGGAAAAAAAGAAACAATAAGAGTAATGAACAAGGGAATGGGTGATAATGACCAGGAAATCAGCAGGGCATTGACAGGGTAAAGCTGAAAGAGGACAATGGGACATAGAGTAGTTGAGGAGGGAGAAAGACATGATGATCAAAGGATGGGGCAATGAAGACCGGGGAATTGAGAAACATGAAGAGAGAAAAAGGGGGGAAAAGTGAAAAAAATGACTGGGAAATACACATAACAAAACAAAGCCTTAATATAACATATAACAAAATAAGCAAAAATAACACATGTAACCAAAAAAAAAGAAAAAAAAGCATAAAATAACATATAACAAAACAAAGCATAATAATCATAACAAAAAACCCCCCCCCCCCCCCCCCCCCCCAAACACACAGGAATATATTACACATTTAATAAAAACAAAGAATAATTATAAACATATTAACAAACAAAGCATAATATAACATATAACAAAAACAAAGCAAATGGATAATTGAAAATAATAAAATATATGAAACAAGAACTCAAAGCCTAATAATCAAAAGCATGGTAAAAAAGTAGGCCTACAGGAGTGAAACTGAAAAGAGAAAGCTGAACAAGGGGGGGGGGGGGGGTTAAGGTGAACATTTGAGTAAAAAAAAGGGACTAGTCGTTCCCTTCCTGGATGTTGAGACCATGGGGCTGGATGGTGAGTAGACGCCGCTTCATCCATCATAGACAGTGTTTATCAGAATCTTCAAAGAATATATAAATGCACTAGACAAAGACTTGAAAAACTTCATTGCTCATTCGTTGCTATGGAACTGTGTGTTTGCATATCATACAGAAGGGGGTGTATGTATGTTTGTATGTAGGCTACCTCCTCATATTGAATGCAAGACATGAATGATAGGGACGTCTTCAACTGCTTCCAGTTGAGACAGCGAGGTGGGAGTTGTGCTCCATTCCAGCAATACATATTCCATTTTGGATCTAACCGTAGCCTTATCATCCGCTGTTTGAGCGGCAAAGTAAATTGAATACGAAGACGTAGACACCTGGGTGATTGTGCAACGGAAGATATCTTTGCTCAGAGTGAGGCCAATTAGATATACGTTTTCTGCCTTTGTGAGTGATGTTTACCAAAGAATTTGGGGGTAGGAATTGGATATGGTGACGCCTTGCATTTTTCTCCACAAAAAAAAACAAAAAAAAAATTCCAGGAAAGTAGACTAGTTTTAAATTTGTTCTTGTCATGGTTTAGAGAGACAAGAGCAGGAGCACTTCTATCCTCTTTAGATTAATGAAAGTCATGAAGTTTACATTAACACGTCAGCATATAAGATGAACGTGTTTGAGAGGCCCTAGTGATGTTGTAAACGATAAAGAGGTGAATAGAAGGGGCGGACGATCGGACTTGGATGGAACGCCTGCATGATGAATTGCAATTCTGGAGGATTGGCCATTCCAAGACAACCTTCAATGAGCGATCTCTTAAGTAGTCTGCAGGCCCCGTAGCCAGGAATTTATGGGGGGGGGGGGGGGTGCGGATTTGCCTGAAGCGGACCTATTGCGTACCACAAAAACAATTTTTTTTTGCGGCTCGCTACGCTCGCAGGTTGCCCCAAAATTTTCACTGTAGGCTCCAATACTTAGACGGGGGGGGGGGGGGGGGGGTGGGGTGCGGGGGGGGGAGAGTGAACCAAGCGTTTAGAAAACAGTAAAATAGGACACCACCCTACGTAATGTCATGGATTAACAGCTACTTAGTCTTCATATTATACCATTTTGCACCCAACCCTTAAAAACAACAAAAATTTACGCACAGACGCAAACCGTTAACTTGGCACAACAACGGGGCCTTCAACATGACAAAGCGGACTTCAATATTCATAAAGCGGACCTTTTTAATTTTTTTGAGGGGGGGGGGGGGTGTGCGTCGACAACCCCCCTGGGCTACGCCTGGGTAGCTGCCAACAATCTATGGTCGCTACCAGCAAAACTACAGGGAATGAGTGTAGTCAGGAGCCATCAGATAGGATGCCCTAATCTATCGGGTTGCTTTTGCTGATATCCAGGACACACCACTCGGGATTCTTTCCTGTCGGTGATGGTATTGCTGTGATGGAGGACGTGGAATGAGAAGAAGTGAGTGTATCGGGGGCGGAGTGTCCAGAACTGAAACCAAACTTCCGATCAGAGATGAGCTTGTGGCGTTCCAGATGTTTCACGACTTGTTATCATCCTTTCCATGACTTTCGATTGGTATTGATGGATTATGTACCCAGAGCCCAATTGACCTCATCTAAACGGAATGTAATCGCCTGCACAAAAAATGAGACAGTAACATTGGAATGTTGGATTTTTCCACTGTTTTAAGAAATTAACAATCTGATTTAAATAGAGTACACAAAATGGATTTTGGCGCCTTTATTCAATAAGCAATACTTTTTAATGGAAATATTTCTAAGATGTTTTTTCGCTTACGCTTGAAAGGTCTTTATAAGGAAAGAGAGAGGCCGGTTTGTTACAAAATTGATTGACACCCAAATCATTAATGTCATTTTGTGATTAGACCCATATGTTTTTCGTAAAACTTAAGAAAAATAGCCCGAGCGCTAATAGTCTCGATCCCCAGAACCAAGAGGATTCACCAGAAGTGGTCACAATTTTGGTGTTCGTAAGAAAGGGTACTCTTTATTCTCATTTACCCGGTGAAACTTAGGGCTAAATGATGGTTGGTTTGATGTTATGCGCGAAAATGCCTCAATTATTAGATTTCCATATTAGTTTTACAAAGTACTACCGTTCATCACTCATTTCAAATCGAAGAATTGGAATATCTACGCGGAAACTTTACAAATTGGGGTTTTTGGGGTCAAGATATTCAATGAAGTTAAAATTAAATAATCCGGTCATCCCCTTTAAAGAAAGGAAAACATGTACAAAGTTGTTGTTACATCATAGAGGAGTAAGTTGTTACATTCGTAAAAACAGCAATAATAGTTAACATAATATGTAAACGCCCAATTGACCCTTGTTTTGAACTTTCAATCTTTTGAAAAATGTATAGAAAAGGCCTCGCGACACGTCAAAGGCCATAACGAACAGTTATATCAGCAACCAATTCTTCCGTATTA
This sequence comes from Ophioderma brevispina, assembly GCA_023653785.1. Taxonomy (NCBI): domain Eukaryota; kingdom Metazoa; phylum Echinodermata; class Ophiuroidea; order Amphilepidida; family Ophiodermatidae; genus Ophioderma; species Ophioderma brevispina. The sequence goes on along the minus strand of JAMKCH010024771.1, from coordinate 12,363 downwards.
CAGTCAAGGTAGGTTGTTGCTGTGTGTAATAATTATCCAGCATGGTATTTTGTACCTCAAAAACACATTATACAGTGTTACAAAAACACCAACGGTAAAATTTACAGACTCCGTAATAGGGTAAACCTGTTGTTGCGAGAGAAGGAAACTACGGACGGGGAAACTGATTCTACGGAAAGTCTCGTGAATTACAGATTTGCGGAGAATTTGACCGTTATTTTATGGCCATTTCACCGAAATATATTTGCGCCGTAAAATACAGGTTTGTCCCCAAATTAAGGGACATTCCAGGCAGCAAATTTTGGGTGTGAAATGACGAAATCTCGTAACGAGGAATTGCCCGTCCCCCCGTAAAACCAAAGTATCCCGTTAAAGAATAAACGGACAAATAACTGTAAATTCACGGTTTTATGTACTTTCTTATCGCAATTACGAGTAATTACCATTAAGTGGTTCGTAAAATTATGGTTCTTTTGCAATCTTCGGGACTCAGTACCCGATCTCTCTCCAAAAAAAACGTGATTACTTTTGATGATACAAATTTCCTTTAAGTGTTAAGAACCACATATTTCCATTTCACATCACACAGTTGAAACTTGCAGTATCGCGTACATTGCTATATTCATTGCGGTTGTTAAGTCTGCAATCCAGAATAAACCCATTGCGAACGTTAAGGGGTTTGCAATTATGGTGTGGTGAAGTCCATCTAGAGCTACGTTAAGAAAAAATAGAGTAGCTCTGATTATAAAACCAAAGTATCATGCGTACCAGCCATGCCCTTTGCCTGAAATGGTATCACTTGCTGCATAACTTATAAGAATTTAAGGGGGTGTCGATGGCTTTGCGTTTGAATGCAAGATTCGATCATTAATTGAAGAAAGGCAGAGTTCCTAATGTACCCCCCTTCGAAGTTTTACAAGTAAACAAATTCTGTTTTATTTTTGGCCTTAGGGTTAGGGTATTGCTAGTGTAAGGCCTATAAATACAAAAAAATATTGTTTCCTTGTAGATTTTTAGAGGGGGGGGGGGGGAACATATGGAACTCTTTCCGAAACTTAAACCACATTCGTACATCGGATGGGGACTTCCTAAAAGAAATCATTCTTTCACCTAGGAGGTAACTATATATGATGAATGTTAATGGTATAAAATAAAATTATTGAGATAAATAAAGAATATTAATGACAATTATGAATTTTCAGTACCAGCAAATCGGACCAGTTTTTCATGATTTCAATCATCTAAACTTAAAATAAAAAAATCCAATTAAGGGATTAGCAGCAGATTTGCTAATCCGAACATCGAAAAAATCACAAAATCATATTTTATATTTTTGTTTACTGGCATGGATACGCGAAATAACCTGCAAGTGATTGGCTTGAAAATCCTGTTATATTAAAGACAAGGCAAGTACTTTTATCTGATTCTGTAAGTTCTACAGTTGCGTATCCCAAAAAAAATTTTTTTCCGGACGTGGGATCAAAAAAGCCTTTCCGAGGGATATAACAGACTTTCAGCTGAAGTGATCACCACGATCAATAAGCTTGACCTCAAACCTCAAACACAAACATTATGATATTTGGTATTTTGTGAATGGTTGTAAACCTCAATCACGCTGTTTAGGCAGATTTGGAGAGGCCGTAGTGTATGTATATTTGCGGAGACGGTTCTGACAAATATCCTCAAATACTTCATTTTGGTGGTTGTTCAACTTAAAGCAGTTATATGGAATGTACCACTATCCCTGATTATAAGTTAAAAAATGCATTTCAACATTTTTCGATTCTCTCACATGATCGTGTAATCCATTTAACCAAATAATTGTCAGGTGAGTATTTTTAATCTTACTGAGAGGAGATGCCAGGCGCACGGTAGCAGTGCCGGTTAGAATTCCGGTCAAGCGCACGTTTTGGTGTTCAACACTACTGCAGCGCTGGCCATCTCCAGGGAAAGATTAATAAATACTCATCCTTGTCTACCTGGAAACTAAGTAGTTAATTCCAGAAGTGTCGGTTTACCGTAAGCACAGTTTGCTTACCTACTGTGTTAAAGAATAAAAACTTTTGACCTTATTCAGTCTCAAATTTTTTTATTTTAATATCCAATTTCAAAAGGTCTTTCAAATTAATGAGGGTTTTGAACCATGTGCAAACTAAGCACGTGATTAGAAGATATATAAGTCCTGTCTCATGTGGGAATGTGTTTTTATATCTGTGGTACCTCATTTTGTTCTTAAAACTCCTAAGATCTACCGGACCGATTCATTGGTTATACATTGGGTATATTCATGTATTGGCCAATCAGAGACCATGGTAAGAAAGCCTAAAGGTTTGTATACAAAAAATACATGAGGTTAGTTTTGATGGTACTCAGAGATTACATCAGGCTATATCATATTTTGAGCCAATCAGAGATTACTGTAGAAAGGTGGTAGACCTCAGAGGTTTTTTAAAGTAAGATGATACAAAGATAACTCATAATCTACAATGGTACGTACAAACAGATTAAATGAACTATATTCCATGTACACTCTCCTTTTTCAATGATGTTACTCGGTAAATTGACCCTATTCTAAATAACAATTTTCACTAATCAAATGCTGGTTATTTGTACGCTGTGAGTACGTCTGGTCCACAAATGCTTTTCAGTATCTTTACTTGGAAAGGCCAACATACTTGCTTCAGACCTTATTGAAATTGGCGATTTGCATTGTATATATGAAAGGATGGCACACATATGTGCATACGCACAAAAAACTTTTGTTACCCTGTACCATGTACCGGTGAAGTCTAAGGGTCCTCCTAAGTATAACAGGTAGTGCAAGCTATGGGTGCCCAACAGGATGATATAAACGGTAGAACCGAAACCATTGTTTGATGACGTTCTTCTTAGATTGATTAGCCAAGGATTAGCTCTGGATTGGAATTTGACCTGATCTTCCCGCTGCAAACGTGGAGGACGGACCGCACTGCGGGGGATGGCGAGCGAAAATGATGCCGTGCGTTGGCTTGGCCGGCGCGGAAGTTTGGCGGATGATTTGGACATATGTGAAATCATCAATGAAAGAGGACAAAAGAATGTAACGAAGAAAAATCATACGCCAACAAAACCTGGAGGCTGGACTTTCCCACATCGGTATAAGAATTCCTGATGGACTGGATTTCTTGTATAACAGCCAGTAGCTATCAATTGATAAAACCAAGTGTCCAGGTAAGATGGCAAATGGGACAATTCGCCTTTTTCATCTTTCCAACCGACTGGCTATAAAACCAAACAACGTTGGGCATGAATTATGGCGACAATATCGTTCTAGTGAGTTAATAAAAAAAGGGATTTAATTGATGAGATAAAAAAGTGCCCAACAGGGGACGTATTCCGAACCATATTTGACACACGATAGATCGAGTGTACCTGGTTTTTCACAAGGTGGTAAAAAATTTTGTTGGCCATAAGGGCGAAGAAGAAATACCAGTGGATGTAAGTGAAAGCATAAGGACTGGTTGATGATGAAACCAAGTTGACCAGACTGCGGAAGTGTAATGATCCTAAAAAAATACATTAACTAGGTCCATTACCACACCTCCAAGTGTTCCAATTAAGCCATCAAACACCATCCATACAATCGGTGTCGATGACCCATAACCAACACCAGTTACCATCTGTATCGGTGGTAATCTTCAGCACCGAACCCGCCTCGGTAACATTTGCGTTGTACAAGGTGTCGTTAAAGCTCGAGTTTGATTGCCATCTGTGAGCGTCAAAACCAAGTCCTTCTTCAACTCACTAATGTAGATTAACTCTTATAGTATCCAATCGTCCGAAGATTCGAAGATACATTCATGTGAAATTGTCATGGGATCCATTGGATTATCAGCAAGCATCGATGTTGTTTATTTACTGGTTCCGTTTGACCTTGATGAAATCACCAACATAGCCAACACCGAAATACACTTGGATGAGCAAAGGTCGAATTCAACGTATAACGCCTCTGACCAATCGGAACAGCAATAAACCTATGTGGTTATTATAGAAGAAAAAACAACATGACAATATAATCATCATTGTACAAAACTTTTAATTGTTTTCTATAAAAATTTGTTTTACAAAGAATTAATAAGTGATGCAATTTCAAATGGAGCAGTATACGTAAAAACAAATGCAGGCTACAGCATTAAATGGTATGCAAAGCACATGAATGAAAAAAGTAAAGAAAAAATATGCTTCGTTAAGAATCCAACCCAATGGTCAATGAAGTCCTAAAAATGTAAAAAACGAGTGTTAAAGCGAAAGAAGAGTCGAAAAGGTTGATCGATTCTCATTACGTTGCCTCGTACTCTTTTTGGAAAAATCCGATGCGATATATTTGATCCAAAATAAAAATAAGTAATGCTGTTACCAACTGCTTCTCCACCAAATAGCTGTGTAGGTAATCTGTATACTAGAGTGTGGGCCTGACCGTTTCGTTTCGATCTGCAGGATTCTCATCAAAGGCATTTCCTAATTGCTCCTATAGGAAATTAAAAGTCAGCTTTGAGAAGATCCTGCAAGGGATCGAAAAACGGTCAGGCCCCAATCTAGTATACATATAGTTTGAATCTACTAAGAGGGTGCAAGGGGACAGTCTTAACAACTATGACGTGATATGATTTCATCGTCATTTATACTAGATTCCACTGCTGTCTGAACCTGGAATAGCTCTCATTTATGTGGAGTATTGAAAAAGAGAACACAGTGGATAAACACAACACCCCAATTTGTTCTGGTGTATGATGTGTAAAACAATGATTCGATTATTGTATCCTTTATTACTATTTGAAATAATGGTCGGGGTTTGAATGACATTGGTACTGCTCGAAAAATTAAATAATCAGATTTTAACTATGAAATTGAATGACCACCTTCACTTTGCCGTTTTGTGAGAATCTCGTTAAAAAGCCAAAGGACGTGAAAGAGCTTCATTTTTAAATAAAACAAATTCCTCGTTCCAGACCATAATCAAAACATGTACCAGGGCATGATCGTAAAATTAGAACAAAAATAACACCGAACGCAAGGTGTGAAGGTGGAATTATTTTCAGTCATTATTATTAAAACTTTTTATCTTGTTAGTGTTCAGTGATATACAGTAGGTATTTTGAATAACTGTTGGTTTGTATACCGCGGGTATGGTATGACTTAAAGGCAATAAAAAGATGACCATTACAAGTTTAACTTTATTGGAATCATTAAGGACAAGGTCAGCTATAATGTTTGGTGCTGTATAGTATTTAAACCAAGCTTTCTATTAAATCAACAAAAGAATAACTCCAAATAAATCAGCTAATGATTACAAATGATAAATAAAGTGGAGTAGGCGGTTAATTATTGACCAGTAAGCAAGTGTTCTGGGAAATTATGTTTGCATTGTCTAGGGCTGAAAATCACCACCATTCGACTCCAATAGGCTATGGGATCAAGGACAATTAGTTGTTAATATGACTACATTACTTCGACCAAAAAAAGGAAACAATTTTCACAATATAAATACTCATAATAAATATTACAATTAAAAGTTATTGGGTATGTCAATCGTAAAGGTTGCACAATTTTCATGAAAATGCATAAATGCCATCTCAATTTATTTTCTGCAATACCAGTGACCAAGGGAAATGCTACTACGGGACATTGACTCAAGCATATAATGACGGTAGTTATAAGTAATCAACCCGGTATGTAGGGACAACGCTATTTAGATTTCCTTTTTATATTTGGAAACTGCAGAGCATTGGTACTGTGCTTTTATGTTTATAGGATATGACAGACAAATGATCTTCGCCAGTATAATAAAAATCAGAGCACTCTGAAATATTAATCCATAATGACTGAACTGTATGAGATATAATATAAACTTGAAACTAATGACTAGATAGGGCAAACTATACCTTGTAATCTAATGATTATAGAAATAAGTAGTTCTTAAAAACAATTAGACCGTTTGAATACTTTGACCCCTGTACAAACCTTTCCCCATTTTAACATGTTCGTCATCTTGTTGTTTTCGACTTTTTCATACTTTATTATTTGCATTTAAATAGTATGATAAAAAAATGTTCGTACTAATGGGAGTGTCAAAATCTCCAACGTTTCGAGGGAAGAGGCTGTGGATTGGATCACGAAATCCTCTTTAAAGATTGTGAACCCAAAATGTTTGTTGTTAATTACATTTGTTAATTTGAATTATAAATTGCTGTTCTTAGCCCTCGGTATTTGTTGCTTGTTAGAATCTAAAATAAGACGTCTTGGGCAGATCGATGTAGGATTGGATAACAAACATGTTGACCATTTGTTCAGCGAAAAACGAACAAGGATTTAGGTGAATGCAAAATTGTTACGACCTGCTGTATAAGCGTTTAAAGGAGCTGAGGCTTCAGACATTTTTGGCGTATGATTAAAAATTCAGAGTCACCTGAAAAGAGTCCCTGAACTGCTGAATCCCAAAGTTTTTTGAGATGAATCGGGTGGTTTGTTTGATGTGTTACCCTATTGGCCATGGGATCAATGAAAACATTGTTCATTTTGATTACATACTTCGCAGAAGTAAACCAATTTTTCCACATAAATAATAATAAATTTTTAATTACCATTTATTGGTTATGGCAACTGTAAAGGTTGCACTTGTCATGAAAATGCATAAAATGCAATATCAATTTCTTTTTGAATATCATGATCAAGGAAGTACACTGATACGAACATTGACTTCAAGAAATAATGCATTATTGACAAGTAATCACTGCTATTCAGCGGGGACAAAGGACTTCGATTCCCCTTTGTTTAGTGGGAACTGCAGAGGGCCTTGTTACTGTCACACGCAGGGAGTGAATAGATGTTCAGGTGCTGATAGCTGGTTATCCCCGCTCAGTTTGGGGTAGACGTTTAACATTAGAAGTTCAAGTACGCAAATGAGGTAATGCTTGATTCGTCAGCATTGTTATGATGTTGTGCAGAACCGGCAGGACGGAATCAATGGCAACTCCTTTCTATAATTGGGACTTCAATATGAAAAGTCTACCCAGTTTGGATTGAGCTGCCTACGTTCGCGATAAAAAATAAACGTGCGGTTCTACTTGAGTCAATTAATTTGAATGATATTTTCATCATTATTGAAAAGAAAGACACTAATGTGAACAAAACTCACGGTGAATATGTTGCTTGATAAGCGGTAATAAAACCTACATTTTGTGCAGAACCAAGATCCAAAACTAGTGCGGGACCTCATTTCTACGATTTACCACCCGATATTTAGAAAAATACAAAAGAAGGGGGTCTTCTAGCGACATTTGTAAACAACAATGTTGTAAATTGAAAGAAATGGGGTACGCGACAAGTTACTGTAAGTCTAAGTTTGTTTCGCACAAGATGTTTAGGGCACAGGCTGCCAAACAACTTCTTTCATGATTTTTTGTTCATCTTTGTGTTCTTTTCGGAAAAATGATGGAAAAGATGGTCAAAGTTAATTGAACGCCAGTAGACGCCAAGGATTTATTATCGTGGATGAAAGAGGACGAGTATCTGCGCTTTTGCGTTCATGACAAAAAAATAGCTCGATCTTAATCCGGTGATGAGCACCTGCACCTGAAATCCTTTTTATCTGGAAGTACAGAGCCTGGTATTACGCATACAGTTGAACAGTAATTTGTAGGGCTGTATCCTATGCATACCGAGCGGATTACTGGATATCAACAGTGCTATTATTTGCTCCAGTCAATGCTGCATGATGATACATCTACTGGTCACTGATATTTAGAAAAGAAATTGTGATGGACATTTATTTAATTTCAATCAAATGTGCAACTTTTGCACTTGACATATCCCAGATTATTGAAGAAGGTATAATTTTAGTACAATATGAATGAGCAGGAAATCAGTTATCTTTCGCCGATCTTGCGAACCAATGTCCTTATGCCACACGCATCTTTCCTCTTGATCCACAGGAGTTTAATGGGTAGTATCTGAGACGAATATACCAAAGGTATATTCGCTCGGTAGGATACATCGTATCATAGGATATGGGTACATAAATACTCTGAATACGGAATTTTATTTCAAAGTTGTTTTTCTAGGTCATCGATTTGAGCTAGCTATTTTACACAGTGATGGTATGTGGACAAGCATACCTGGGTATATGAATATGCAAAAAAACCCATGATGTTAGAAATTGAGCGCGCTTATCCTCTAGAGTCTTTGAGCTCAGCTTTTAAGAGGCGACTATCCATTGCCAACGAATTTCTTTTCCACTAAAATAGAATCTGTACCTCGACAGATGCCTATGCATATGCGGGTGTAGATTCTCATCTTTTCGCTGCTTTTGACATTTCCGACATTGGTTCCAATGATATGCAAATCAAAGTATAAACCACAAATTGGATTAATTTAAAATGTTTGTTAATTTAACTCTTTTCAAAAAATCCTTGGGTCTTATTCTGTTGAGCAGTTCTATCGGTAGCAAGAGCACTAATCAAAGACTAAAATTCCTCAATTAAAAAATGGTACTTACTGGGTCGATCACCAATATTACGCTTATCTGTGATCCATGCAGGAGTTTCATTTTTCTGTCCTCGCGCGCTAGCTGACCGCAAATAGTCAACACGGCGAAATACTACAGTAAATAACATTTAGTGCTTATTTCGGGAGTAACATAATTTATACAACCAAAAAGACATGATCCGTTATTACTAGGCCGACTCAATTTTCTAATAAATCGTGTTTTTAGCTAATGTTTCGCACAACCCTATACTAATCACGTTGTGAAATAGTAAGCTCAAAACGAGGCCCGTCATATAAAAAATCACAACTTGTTATAAAATTCCGAATCCGAGAATTTTTTTGTATGTACACAATCCTATTGGTACTTTGTTCATACATAAATGTTATGATCAATACGATTCATCTCAAACTTTAAGTAATTGAGCATTTTAGATGGAATATCTTCAGTTGTGTTGACTATGTTTGTTATAAAATAAAATGGGCAGAATGATGCTAAATGGTTTTGGTATGGTTGGGCCACAGTGTCAGCGACCATTTGTGAAGCGCTTAGAGGCCAAGTAGCATAAGGCGCTATCTAAATCTCTGCTTTATTATTATTATATTAAAGTTGTAATCGAAAATCTCTGAGTCAACCCCCGCGAAGCAGAGCTGAGAAACTAAAAGAAAAGTAAAGAATGAAAAATAGTAAAACGGGAGGGGCAATAAACACGTTTTTAATTTTACCGACACATTTAAACCCACTAAACCTAAATACGGTCCTAGACTGTAAGGAACAGAAAACCATAAAAGGTAGTGCGTATAGGATGCAGTAGCTCTACTACGAAGTGGTACAGTAGGACATCCTATTTTCGCTGCTCCTGCTACATTGATAAACGGTCATGAGGTACATTTTCAGGCTACATTTATTACTTATGTCAAAATTTGAAAACACTCTTTCCTCACAGCCAAAAATGTTGTGAAAGCGTTTAAAAGAAATATATGACACTGAACAAAGTGCAAGGATGCATAATGAATACCTTTCTAAGTCAACCGGTTTTTGTTTCCCTTTCTTTGTATGGGCATGAACTTGGTTTCGTTCGAATATAGTAAGCAGTTCGTTTTCACAAGCATTTTAAAAGGGAGCTGAATGTTCTCTAGATAATGGTGCTTAGGGTAATATGGGGCTGTTGAAAAATGAAGAGGACACGTTCTTCATTGTGAACCAAAAGTTGGAATCGAGGTTTTGCCTCTTAAAAGATATTGAATTAATGATACAATTTATTTGCCGAAAATAATGTACTTCTGTGACTCATACCCAATATTGAAGTTGTTCATCCTACTAGACTGGTCATTTCTTATACTGCGTTTTGAGATAAGAGGTTGTACAGTTTGTAACAAGAAATTCTGTAAATTACAGGATATTCAACATTTTGTAAGTATACATTTTGTATTTCAGGAAAAAGTTATTATGTTTCAGCTCTAAACTTTAGAAAAGGATATTAGGAATTGTACCAAGGGGTTTAATAGTAAATAAAACCCACATTTAAACCACAAAGCATAAGGGAAATTGATACTTTTAAAGTTTTTTTTAAAGAGAAAATTTTGTTTTTGTAAACCCAAAAAATACCAAAAATAAAATATTGTCCACTACTGCGAAACAACTTAAACTTCTCTAAACTCCATCGAAAAATATACTCCCAATATTCTTGGACATCACGACACTCTATGAGAGTTGTAATGGGTTTTCTTCCTACAGACGACAAGACGCATAAATTGCGAAATTTAATACTCAGTTCTCAGGTAGACAAGGATGTATATTTTATTTATCTTATCTGCGAGATGGCAAGCGCACGATAGCGTTGAAAAAAACCATGTACGCTGGGCCGGATTCGGAACCGGCGACTTCGTATTACATGCACGACGCTCTACAATAACTATCAAGCCAAGGTAATAGAGAGCGATTAATATATCTATCGGTGTAGGTTCGAAAAGAACAATAAATTGGAAGTTTCTTAATATGAGTGACGCTTGAGATTGGTTGTGGTTGTATCTGGCAACTAAATGGAAATGAAGGAAAAAAAGGACCAAACCAATAGTAAATAAAAGTACTGCTCTTTGACTTAAAGGTAATATGAAACTCATTAAAATCCATATCAATAGGCAACGCTTTCTAGTACGTACGTACAATCAAAATTATGCTTTATTAGTTATCAAAAAATTAAAATTCAAGTTGAACCAATGAGAGTTATTTGACAATAACTTAAGATTTGTTTCAGTTATCGAACCAAATTGATTGGGGTAATTAGTGAGCATGATATTTTCAAATTAATTTTTTCACATTAGCAATCACCAAAAAACCTTACACTTAATGAAATATTTGGATTCATTGACTTATTGTACAGTATACGGATTAATATGGAATCGCATGTTAATAGTTAAACACTGAATTCTACAAACACAGTTATTCACTTAAAAAATGCCTATTATTTCGTTTGCTTGTCACGTTGAGTCCTGTGTCATTTCTTAAAATAAATAGTAAATTAATATTTTTTATAAGATTACATTGAGTAAAATCTAAAGTGGCATTTTTACATCCACTCAGCTTTCTTAATACCCGAATTTTGAGCGATTGGTTGAAGTGATTAAAAGGTTCGAAATGGAATATCGCTCGAATGCCGGTCTAACACGATTAGTTGAGAGGAAAAATTATTTATACCAAACGTGACTGCGTGGACGTTGGAGGTAAAAAAAATTAAGAGTGCCATTCGGCATAATATTGTAATCAAAGCTAAAAATGAAAGAAATTGCAACGGTTAATAACAACAGCACCTGTATTGAAATATCGGACACCAGATTTTCACACTCAAAATAACAGTGAACTAAAACGCTTACGTGATGCAGTGGAGCCGGGTGATCACGTGTCAGGAACTATAGAAAATCCTCACGATAGGTCAGCAATTGTAAATAAATTACGCCTGTAGTACACGGCAACAGAACATGGCGGACTCACCATTATTAGCCGACATGCTCAGGGGAGGATACGTTAGCTTACGTTAGTGATCTGTTATGAGCAGGTGGTAACTAAAACTACGGACCATACACTTACCATTTAAGGTATTTCAATTATAATGGATTCACGGGTCATTCCATCCGGTTAGGACTCAAGCTGGAACATGGCTATGTATAATCAAAAGTATCACTACTTTTGAGACAGTTATTTCATGTAAGATGCCCTTGGGTGTGCAAGAAATTGCAAAGTTTGTAGACAATACGCATGTGTCATTGTCCGAGGAATGATAGAAAACATGCCTGTTGGATGACATTATGACACGGTGTCATGTGTTACGTCGGAATTCACAAATTATCATTTGTTAACATTTACAAATGAATTGATTAAATAATTGGTACGAATGAAAGAGTATGAAATGCACAAAGCAAAGTTAAGGTTGATAGTTGTACCAAATAAAGTAAATGGGTAGATTTGTTCATTTTTTGCGGTGTCCATGTAGTCCACATTTATACATAGGGGTTTTGCCATTGGTATTTTGCTGTGTGGGGCTTTACAGCCACTACAAGAGTTTTACATGTTGCAGTTTGTGTCGATGAAGACCTACAGTATTTAGTTGTGTAATTAATTTGTCATTCCCTCAAAATTGACAACTTTAATGTAAATATTTATGTCACACACTTTTTGAACACAATATTTTGGTACAGGTGACAAAGTAGTGCATAATCATACAAACTAACTTAATGTATGTGGTTTAGGTCGACACACACTGAAACAGAAAAAACTTAAGTTGTGGTAATAAATTACCACATATAACCATCAAGAACTAAAAATGTGAACCCAAATGCTTAATA
>JAMKCH010024770.1:0-33685 GCA_023653785.1 Ophioderma brevispina | reverse complement strand
ATATGTAATGAAATATCCTAAAATTAAGACGTACAGAGGGCTCTCAATCATGGCCATTGAGTAATAAATGCAGATTTATTCCGACCAAATATACAACGTCTGTTGTACAGCAATCGTGGAAGCTTTAGCTTTTAAACCTGGGACTATATTACAACGCCGCACACGAATTTTTAGCAGAACCAACCCACGGAAACAACCCTCGTCGTCACCGAAAAAGTTCATGGACGATCCATGTTATAACAATAACTGAAAAGCTGAAGAAACGACATAGTTTTATAGTCTGATTTTTTATTCTGTCAGTAAACACATATTGTCGATGGTACGATCACATCTGGAGGGATGTGTTGAGGTTTTTAAAAAACTAAAAAGCCGTTTTAACAGCTGAAATGCTCAACTTTGTTCAGCAGAATCAGATGCTTTAAACCCAATTGACATGAACCCTTTTAGTATCGACTATGTAAAGGCTGTCATACCAGATCAAATTGAATAGATTGTCGTACAATCTGAGACATGCAATCGATTCCTTTGTTGGAGACAATCAAGAAGGGATAAAGTGTCAGGAAAATCGAGGCCGGGTGAACCTCTCCTTAATCTGAGGAGATTTTAGGCCACGTACCGTACCGTAAATATTTGTAGGGGTTATGAGTGACCAAAACATTTAGTACTTAGATATATGAGTGGACCAAAGACGCGTCAAACATTATGTATGGAACAGTACGAATATATGAAAACCAGCCGGTAAACGAGGCTTAAACGTATGACATGTTCTAATATTCCTTAGTGACGAAAAAGATGAATGAAGGAAAATGCATGCAGCAGTGTTGGATATAGAAAAAATTCACACTGGAAAAACAACAAACATAATGTGTATTTAAAGAGACACAGGCACATTGAAAAATAGTGCGCCCTCCACACGATTTTTCCAAAATCGATATTTTGGAATGGTTGTAAAGCTGTTATATACAAAAGCCTTCACCCGAAATTATAAGACGAAATCAGCTTCCTTATGGGTAAAACGAATGATTTTAATTTAGACGTCGCGAGCGACGCGAAAATACAGCAGACGACGCGAAAAATGGCGTTAACACAAGGAAACACGCACCGCCGTATGCATGTTTTCCCACCTATGCACATGTTTTACCAGTCTAAAACTTTGTGGTTTTAATATCAGTGAGTACGAATGTCAAAATATTCATGTACATATACACATTTGGTGATTCAAGTTGTGGAACTTAAAAGTAGCTACAAAATTACTGGCATCTTTATCCTCATATCAATGTCCCTATCTGTTTTGGGGTTGTTGTATTTTATGTGTTACAACTATATCTCTGTTTCGTCCAATGGCCTAGCTATCATTTGAAAGCAAATTGAATAATTTCATATTTTGTGAAAATGTGCCAGTGCCGACTTTAAGTTCCTGAGGTGTTTGTAAAAATTGGTGGCGGGGATTTGATAGGGGGGAATTCCTCCCTCTTCAAGCAATAATGACAAATAAATTTTGGCGGAGTTAAAAATACTTTTACATCATTTTCTTTTCTTAGGTGAATGCTTCAGTTTGTTCAAGGTTGATGTTTGGAATTTTATTCAGGGCATTTGCCTTGCATTATTTTTCGTTCGTGAGAGAAGGGGACATTTAATTATGGCCTTAATTGATCCGACTCGTCACATTAGAATGTCTATTGAATTAGTGGGGGTAAAGCATACACCCTCTCAGAACGAAGGGAATCGTCGACACGCCCCAAAAACTTTTAATTAACTGACAGGAATAAAAATCCTACTATAGAATGCGTTTGTTGATTAGCAAAACGTTGTTTAATCCCTTGTGGCACCAATATATTCTAAGCGTTATAATACAATGGCGGTGTAGATATTATTCATCGTACAAAATCGACCAGCTGTGAAAGGGTTAAATCCCGCTAAATTTAATCGTACTATACTATTACTTTAATCAGTACCAAAAAGTCAGGGCTCTTCACTCTGCGAACTGTATAGCGTAGACGCAGTACAACGCAAGTACGCACGGCAGTGAAGTAGTGGTGTAGCGTTGACACTGCGTTGCTAAAGGACGAGCGCTCTAGAAGGAATAGTTTTTTAAGCGCGGATCGACAAAAAGCGAATATTGCCCCCCAGACCAAGGATGAGCAAATATGATGGTCACGAATCTAGTGAGGCAATGATATTTTTTAATATTAAATAAAATCAAATTCAAATTAATTTGCGCCCAATGTCTACTTTAGATGAATAAACTTAGAGCACTAGAGACTTTAGGGTCAAGTCGCGAGGCTGAGACCTAGATGATTCTTTCAAAGCAAAAAAACCTTGTTACTTTATGTTCCAATATCGACCCAGACCTACTATTAAGAGTAAGCCCGAATCAAATTTGGTCTGTTAAAGTGCGAATTCCGTAAGGAGGTTTGTTGTATTTTGTTTTCAATGAAGTTTCGAAGCATTTCCCGCATGAATAATGAATTCCCGCATATTGAAATAATAAGAAAGGCAGGACAGGGAAAACGTAACAGTATTCTTCACCTGCACCATGGTTAGCGTCCAAATAAGTTGGGGATAAATGAGAAACTTCCCCCACGATCATCATCATTATCATCATCATCATCATCTCATCATCATTTTCATCATTCATATCCTTCGGCTGAGGAGCAGGCGATTACAAGTTCAGCAGGGACTCTCTAGTCCCTTTGCCATCATCATCACCGTCGCCACTTCCATGCCCCACTGATATACCTGTGATACGACAGCCGCTACATGGATTATACTTTGCACGCAAATACAAACACTACCTAAGGCAATGGAAAAGAAACATCATGATTTAGAGGCTAGGCTTTTGTATGGATTAACCTGATTTGAGAGCACCTAAAGGATTTCGTGAATCAAATTATGCTCAGTGTCATTAGCAATTTTGATTTCTTGAAATTATTAACTAAAATTGTGTCTTCTATGTATTCAAATAGAAAATTTGACATTTTCTTTAAAACTGGCTGATTTAATCTACAAATAACAAAAAAGAAAATAAGTAAATGCTGTTATACCAACTGCTTCTCCACAAAAATAGCCTGTGAAGGTAAACTGTATACTAGAGTGTGGGCCTGACGTTTCGATCCCCATCCTTTGATCATTATGTCTTCCCTCCTTAGCTACTCATCATCCCATTGTTCTCTTTCAGCTTTACCCTGTCCATGCCCAACTGATTTCCTGGTCATTATCACCCATCCCCTTGTTCATTAACTCTTATTGTTCTATTTTCAGCAGTCTCTCCTAGTCCCTTTGCCCATCACTCATCCGTCCTCCACTTCTCCATGCCCCACTGATTTCTTGGTTACCATCACATATCTTTGTTCATTAACTTCCATTGTTCTCTTTTTCAGCTTTCCCTCCCAGTTCCCTTTCCCATCACCCATCCCTTCCATTCTCCCCCTTTGTTTTCTTTTGCTAGGTTCCTGTCTTTTGTTCCATGTCTTTATATATGGTTTGTCTTATCTCTTGTTTTGTCAGTTTGCCTTTGATGAAGATCCTGCTAGGATCGAAACGTCAGGCCCACACTCTAATAACAAAAAAGTTCACTTTGTGTAGTATGCACATTGGGTGCGGTGCGTAAATCTTGCCTATGTTTCATCATCTCAAATCATGATTCTCTTTACATCATCATCAGTTCCACTAGCATCATGAGAGGTAGTTACAGTTGGTTGGATAATAGCTTGGCATTGGGATTTCCAGTCATTTTTTTCTTCCATGATGGCTGATAGCTCAGACACACATTCAACTCCAGTGTCCTCTAGGTGTGCAGATATGTCTATTCCTTGCGCCAGTAATACCATGTTTTGGCTCCCAGAGGATGACGGTAAAATGACTCGCAGCCCTTAGTCTTCTTTACATAAGTGGCAGTTTTACACTCTATCTATCTATCCTTAACCACCGTTTTCAAGTGAAGAGCTTCTGTCTCCCTAAAACCAATAAAGTTTGAACGATATAGACAGTTTTAAGTGTCAAATTAATGGTTTTCAAATTGTCAAAAAGGATAATTACCACATTGAATTGATTATTCAATATGCTTGAATAAAGAATACACATTATTACTTGATAACTGAAAACGTGTTAAAGGCCAGTTGGGGTTCTTCACGTTTCGTATGTGCTTTAGTAGTCAAGGAACAAAGTGAATAATCCGTTGTAATCGCCACTTGTATCTTCTGAACATGCAAAAAAAATGATAAAAAGGAAGAAGATGCCAAAACCTTAAGTAACATTTATTATACATGTGTCGAGGCAACAAATGAAGACATCTATACTTATAGTGCGTTATGTGTAAAAGGTTTTGATTTCCCAAGTATTGAGTTTACTTTGGTGACGTTTTCCACGACGTGGAAACGTTGGTGCCAGGTTTTTGAGGTTTAGTCCAGCTGTTGTAATATAAAATACAGAGATTTCATACATCGCAGTCTACTGCAAAGTGTACTTGTTAAATTTTTCTAAGAGATAATGTAGTGTTACAATCGTTTACAATACTTACAGATTGTAAGTCCATAATCATTTAAGGGTCAATTGACCGCACCAAGACAAAATTGCACAATGTTTGTGTACAAAATGGCCCTAATTAAAAAAGTAATATTTTTTCTAACGAAGTGCATCCCATTAGAGTACTACAGCGTGGAAGACGACGAGAAGTGTTGATCTCACTGAAAATACAGCTGCTAGTAAAAATATTATAAAAAAAAAACAAAAAATTAGTGGGAGGGTGTTATGTAATTAAATAGTAGAAATTACCCGTAAGGTTAGAGTAGAAAGTTACAGACTTTTGATCTTGACTCTTGTGGTTGATCGGCGCCTAGTGATGTGTGGACTCCACCAAAGCCAAAGAAGGGCCATTATTTAAAAATAATATATTTTTTTTTCGAAAACGTCACAAGGAGTGGGGGGGTTTTGTTTTTTACATGAGTACACATTTTGACAACAAATCCTTTAACATCATCTGATATAAAAATGTGGCTGTAATCCATTGTAAACACACGCTAAGTTATCTTGCACGATTCATGGAAACTGTAACGGTCCGTCTAACCGAACATGGTTTCATGTTTCGTCGCCTAAAGGATATCTCTCGCCGTCTGTCCATGTCACAAACTAGCCCAACGATCATTCACCTACAATAAAGGTCATGGTCCGAATTCAAAAAAAAAAGTTTTAACAACTGTTTAGTTAAACAAACGTTTATATAGTGTGGTAGATAGGGGATAATATTTTAAACTATGGTAAGCATCAAATTTGTCATATTATCAAAAAACATATTTTTGCACTGATTACTTTAAAAATGTATTTTTTTTCATAATTTTAATTGTCACTTATCTATCTCACTACTTCAACGATTTTTTAGTTAACCCTCGTCCCCCCAGTGAACTTCGCTCCGGTGCGCTAAAATGCCAAAAAATTTCGTAAAAAGCTTCTAGGTAATCGTTCCCTCATCCTTTCCGGTCATTTAGCGAAACAAATGTGAAGGTAGCACTTCACCGGGGTTAGGGTATGCCGTCAAAGTCGAAGGGTATACTTTATGGTGCATTTTTGAAAATATTATGAACATTATGGCTCTAAAACTCTATATTTATGTAAAACTAGCCAATTGCCATCATTTAGAGCTGAAAACCGCATGAAAATCCGATATTCCTACGTTTATTAGCGCAAAATTGGATTTTTGCCTATTTTCTGCCGACTTGCTTATTTTGGTATAAATGGAAAGAGGAGGACCATAGCTATCCACTGGTATCAAAATCATAAGAATCGGGTGCTTTATAACGAATTCTTTAGGGGTGGTAACCCCCCCCCCCACCCCTTGGTAAACCGTGTTACAAAAAAAGGCTTGGTAAGACGAGGGTTAAAGGATTGGTAAACATTTTTTTTTTAATACAGTCCAATATGTTCAAGGCATAACGTAAGAAAAAAAACACATCTGATGTTCCACATTTCCTTTTATTGCGTTCTTTAATGTCATTTACTAATTTGTTTTTCTTATTTTTCTTCTTTTAACTTTGAGAGGCCTCTCTATTTTGAATTAAAGTAATAACAGCACGATTTTTAAGAGCACCCCCAATTTTCCAAATTTGGGATTTTCGCATAGTTATGTTAATACTTGTCTAGTTAACTATACCAGCGAAGTGCGTATTTGTCATAAAAGAAACGAAAACTACTTCTAACTTGATATCCTGAACCAACAGAACAGCGTACATGGCGCTATTTCCTGGCTATATCATATTGGCAGGACCTTTCTAGCAGCCACTTGATTAGTAGAGTAAAATGGAACAGTAGATTTTATTGTATTTGATGAAAATCATATGCATAGTTCTTTGAGAACGTGTAAATCGTGTTAATAATAACATATCGTCAATTTCAAGCTTTTTAGGTAAGGGTTTAAAAAATCATAGCCAGATTTGAAGTATAGACAAAATAGGAATGACATCTGTAACTTCCTGAAAGCACTTTTAATCAGACCCGTGTTACAAACCGGCTTTAAACGTCAAAGCTAGGAGTGCGACGTTCTTGAAACCCTCTAGGTAATATTTCACTTCTGTACTGCGATGAGTTCCATATGAGCTCCAGAATGAAAGACGAAAGAGTACTAGTAGCAAAATTTAGCACGGATCTCTGTGTTATTTTTCACGGTATCAGTAGACCAGTTACAGGGGTCTTGACACATATGCACTACTTGAGGAAGCATGTCGAAACGCCAACCTTTTATAAAATTCATATACGCAGGTGCTTTTACAATGAATGCGTCCTGAATTATCAAATATTCTGTAATTTTTGTATTTAATGATATTTTAAGATAATACCAAATTTACATGCAAGCATTAAATACCAAAAAATGCACTTTAAAAAAACAAAAATGTTTTGTTTTTTTTTTCTTATTATGGGCCCTAACTGGGCATTGAAATTTTGAGTGAGTCATTTTGTTGTGGAGTATGACCGAAAGAATACATTTTGTGAGGATTTTTATAGCATGAATACACAAACAACAGAGACAGGTTACATGTAGAAGGAACTATAACCCAAACAAAGAGAAATCATATTATCCGAATCCTTAATCATTAAGTAGGTTAATCTCATTTAAGGGGGCATATGGGGTCTGACTTTGGCTAAAAAAAAATTGTTCCATTTACGAAAATGGATAATGCAATGGCTTAATTGTGAGATGTAATCTCAAAATGTTTTATTCGATCGCAAGCGGACATTCGGTTCCCGATTCAAAATTGTGTTCCCCCAAAATTCAAAACTACGCATGAATTATGGATGTCGATTGACGGTTGCCATCGGCAACGGATCAAAAATCCGGCTTATGGTTCACTGCGTATTTACCCCCCTTTCCACATGGCCACCCAAAGTTTCGTCCCAGTAGTTGTTTAGTTATTGTTACGTCAGTTATAGGGTTTAGCCAATCAGCGGCCTTACGTGGTTACGATGGCAACCAGAGCAAATTGATCATGAATTTTAAAACTTGTGACATGGGCTATCAATATGATAGTGTAACAGCTATCCACTATGTAGAAAAAAGTAAGAAATCACTTCAAAGTTAATGCGTCAGACCCCATACCCCTCCTTAAATGATAGAAATAAGGGTGTCTTAACTCGAATTTATTAATAACATGATAACACTAAAAAACACATACATATTTTCTAATCTTACTCAATAAAAATATCCAGTTTAGAATTCACAAAAGTCTATATTTCAGTCCAGTTCCGTGTATCCTGGTTTTTGTGAGCTGGAAGAATTGATGAAAGAATAGCTAACGTAATAAAGTCCATAAACCCCATTTAAACTCTATCGTGTGTAATTGATTAATTCGTGCAGAATACATGAAGGAATAACAATAATTCTGTTCTCTTGTATGATACGGGATGTAGATATACTGACGTGTAACAACGTGATGTTTCAAATGGTTAGCGCCTTGTACTACAAAGTTTGGTACACAACTCTTGAAATGTCTAGTTAGCCCAGTTGTCGGGTTTTAGGAAAATAGTTCAGTGTTTTGGTTTGTGGTCACAAAAGGTCGACAATCATAGTCAGTTGAGGTGGAAGAACATCGGTCAAACCCCAGGTAGACAGGTCCTGGTGAAGTCTCACAGACACGTGGTTTGACAAATTACACAATAAAATAGTAGCTTCACAGACATATGCCCAAATATGCTCTTAACAATACTAAATATTCCAGTGGCCTCACAGACCAAAAGGCAGCATAATGCTAGTCCAAATCCAGGTTTCTTATCGACTAATACATTTAAGAGGTGATGGCCCGATTTAAGGCTTGAAGTTTTCATCTTGAATAGATTTTTTTTTTTTTTTTCATACCAACACTTTAGTTCTCCAAGATATATGGGTACTTCAATACCTTACTTTGTTCATTACCTAACAGGCAAAAATTATTCTTGCTTTTGTTTAGCCGCGCGTGAAAGTAAATCTGTTTTACGCGAGCGGTTCTTGCCACAAGCGTGCCGCTGCTGCGGGTGTTGCTTGCGCGTGCGCCGAATATTCTATATCATGCGCAGTTTGAGGAGTCTTGCCATTTGGTGATGAACCAAAGTTAGTTTTCCCTCGTTGCATTCTTGCATTGCTGTAAAGGGCTAAACTTCTGTACAATAATTCCCTGATTACATGATTACTATATCTCTATATATATATATATATATATATTCTCTTATATATATCTATATACTCATAGTAAACATTATTATTTACAGGTGCTATCTTTGGAATTAAGAGTGCTCAATCCCATTACAGGAGAGCGTAACATAAATTACAAAGTATAGACCTCTGGAAATGCAACCGTTACTCTGAGTTTCACGTATACCTCACTTAACGATCACTGGGTACCGATCTTCAGACGGATTAAGATCGGACAGTCGTGTCTAACCAGTAGACATGTATTATATACATGCCCTGGTGTCACGACTGAGGCATTTCCAGCACTTGTCTACTTTTTCCAAATAGTCGAGAGTGCTCAACCACTAAAAGTATTGGGGACCTAATATAACATCATAGTAAACAGTATTATTTACAGGTGAACTATCTTTTGGTATTAAGAGTGCTCAATCCCTTTACAGGAGAGCTTAAAATAAAATGACAAGTATAAGACCTCTGAAAGGCAACCGTTACTCCTGAGTTTTTCACGGTATACCCTCACTTCGAGCACTGGTTCCCGTCTTCAGACATTTGAAAGTACGACACGTGCTGGAAATGCCTCAGTCGTGACACCATGGCAATGTAATCTACATACTGTCTACTGTTAGACACGACTGTCAGTCATCATCCGTCTGAAGATCGGTACCCAAGTGATCGTAAGTGAGGTATACCGGAAACTCAGAGTAACGGTTGCCTTTCCAGAGGTCTTACTTTGTAATTTATATCATATATCTAAATATATATACTTATATATTATATATAATAATCTTAATTATTTAAATTGCGATACTTTTATTGGTTACATCCACGACACACATCCCTCCACACATACACAAAAACACACACACGCGCTCGCACCCACACATACAACACACTCGCGCGCGCACGAGCTTTCACACACTTCACAATACTTAACAGAGCCGGTATATACATGGACTGATAATTACTTGACAGAGATACGCACACCCATTGGGGGCGCAATTCGCGCAATAGCTGCGCGGTCGTTCGGCGCGTTCTTCGACCGGTTGCGCGTCGTGAAATGAGGTCCGGTGTTCACCCTGGATCACGCATTCCACGTTCGCGTGTTCGCTGCTTCCAACCGAATTATTAATCGGCTGTAAATTTAATTTTTATTCATGCCTTTATTACTATGTCCTATATTGTACACTGTTATACTGTTACTCTTTTTCAAATATTGTAATATTGTTACTCTACTCAGAATTATATCATGTGCTCATTAACCTCTATACAATCACCTAGTTTTTGCTGCAATAGTCACTATTTTCATCATGCGGTGCCATTAAAAAACGTATATATAACCATGATTAACTTTGATATTTTAAAAATTGTATACTTTTGTATATTATGATGTTGTATGCCATATATAACATCTGTAGCCCAATATCACAATTTATGATGGTTTTATAATAGCACAGAAGGCTTTTTCATATCATGACTTTTGTTCTTGTTAGATATAGGCTTGATTTGAGTTCCCGTTGCAATCTGCATTTTTTTAATATACTGTATGTAACAGTTCCTGGTGTATTATGTATTTGTGCACACTTAAAGAGTACATTCAAATCCACAATACATACATTCATACTCAAATCACATTTTTTTTATTTTTAACAAAAACAAAACAAAACACAAATCATGCTCACATACACATATATTAATGACCGTACCCATGTACCTACTTATGTGTGGGCAATTTTCCTGGAAATGTACTCTTATTCCAATTGTTTGACCCTTATCTCTCATCAGTTTCACTTAAACAGTATTGGCGGTTTGGATTTAAATGGCTCATTGGTTCAACTCATATTAATTATGGATCATCAATGTTTTGTCTCCCTTACACACTCTTGTTATGTGTTACGTGTAGTGTTGGTTATTCATCTCAATGTACCCGTTTTTCCTCTTAGCTTTTTTTCTCCTCCTTTTCAGACTTATTCATCATCCTTCGGCTGCTCTCAACTAACCCCTGTTTGCTTTAACTTACCTTGAACTCATTTTCAGTATGCCGTGCCCTGCATTATACGAACTAACCATTAACCAACAGATTCATGATGAAGACTTTCGCGCATCAATAATTGAATTCACCAACACTAAATTGGACATCATCAAACTTAACTCCCTCTGCATCAACCGTTAATCACAGTCCCCATATCATCTCAAACATGTGACCACCCATGCCTTCACCACACCCACAAAGAGTTCTGGTTCTGACTCCCACTATCACACAGAAGATAGTTTCAACAAACATAATAAATACCATTAGGCAAAGGACTCCTTTTCCATATTCCATTTCAACTGCCGCAGATATCAACAAAATCATATGAAGAAATCACCAACTACCTTGATCACCTCAAACATTCATTCTCCGTCTTAGCTTTTTCAGAATAATGGCTCATGAACCAAGTCACAACCACACTTCAATGACTACACGTACATTCCAGGACCCCTCACTGGCAGAGGAAGGGGAGTTGGTCTTTACATAAAAAATACCTCTCACATAAAATAGATGACACGACCAACCAGGACAGATTGAACTCACTTCATTGATCTCACTATCAACACCAACAATAGACCAAAACACAT
This sequence comes from Ophioderma brevispina, assembly GCA_023653785.1. Classification (NCBI taxonomy): domain Eukaryota; kingdom Metazoa; phylum Echinodermata; class Ophiuroidea; order Amphilepidida; family Ophiodermatidae; genus Ophioderma; species Ophioderma brevispina. Next base: position 22,416 of record JAMKCH010024770.1, on the reverse strand, counting down.
AACTGTCGGAGTTAACTTTATAGACTGCTGAACACACATCCAAAAAGTGTTTACAAAGCTACGCGCAGCTTCTCACTAAACTAAATAAAAACAACAGTGATGTCTTATAGTCGGTGACTTTATATCAATCTTTCTTAAATATTGACTCTCCCACACATAAAGGTGCAACGAGAGACCTTCCCAGTCATCCATATTTCGGTGATTATGTAGGATTTTATATATTACGCACTCAATAGATTCCTACCTTTTTTGGTTACAGAAATACCTTAACAATGAAAACAAAAGGCGATTTCTATATGCTTATAATTCAAAACTTCAAAATTAATTAAAAATATAGGCTGAATTTCGTTATTTGCTCTATACGAAATTAGAAATTTACATTTTTTACCAAAGAAACAGTCTCAGCTTAATCCTTACAGGTGCGGGATATTTTTGATATAAAGCTTACACCAGACCATAAATCAGGGGAATTTTCACATTTTTGCGGGACACCTGTTTATTTGAAAATATCTCGTTGCACCTTTAATGCTTTATTAACACACGCTTGCAAAACTCTTATATTCACAAAATTAATCGACCCACACGCATAACGCATAACACAGCGCACTCATTGACACATTAATCACACAACTCCAATGACACAGGACTCCCACGCCAGGTGATATTTGTCTAGACTACAGATCACTCCCAATCTTCGTTTTATTAAATCCCTCAAGCACAAGCAAGCCACAAAAACAAACAATCACCCAAACGTGACTACAGAGATCACAACATTACGCCATCTGTAACCGCAGACGCAACACTGAACCATGGGAAAATATACTCACAGAAAATGAACCCTAATCTTGCATTACAGCAACTTCATAAAACTTATACCAAACATTTACAACGATCATTCCCATTCACAAAAGAAGGACCCTTAAAAACCTACTCGCAAGGACAACCTGGATGACACAGCCATTTCCAAGTCAATCAAAAACATAAGCAACAAGCTCTATAAAAACAATTGAAGAAAAAACACACCAGAACCCAAACAGATATACAAACAATACAAAAACAAATTAACTTCACACGATCGTCTCGACAAGAAAAAACACAACACAGAACAAATACAGAAATTCAAATTGATCTTACACAAAAACCTGGACTCCGCAACAACATTCTAGGAGGAATGGAAAAGATATCTTCTTAAAAACAAATCCCGACTTCTTAAGCTCATAAAAATAAACACATTAACTGACCCGCTTGTAATAGATAACGCATTCAACGATCACTTTACTATCTGGGCAAAAATGTGGGCTAACAAAAGTCACCTTCCAATAACCCATTTAATTAAAACACCGCATCAAAAAACCACACCCACCTCAATTTTCCTCAATCAGTTACTGTAGATGAAATGCACAAAACTTCGCCACCTCATAAACCTGGGAAAAGTGCACGGGTACCGACAAAGATAGACCATGGGATTGCTAATAAATCCATTATGATAAATCATACCGCCTCTTTGCACATATTTAATCAATCATTCTCACAGGAATTTTTCCAGATCACCTCAAATCCGCCAAAGTCATTCCTATTTACAAAAGCAAGATGCACATGACATGCTGATATGACAAACCCATTTCTGTTCTTCCATCTTTTCAAAACTACTTGAAAAAATCATGTACACACGTCTGTCTACATTGTTAAATTATACAGCAAAATCTTGTCGACGAACAATACGGCTTAGGCCCAAACGCTCGACCTACACGGCACTCCTGAAACTAACAACCACCTAACCTTGCATAAAAAATAAACTCCAAACCATGGGGGTATTCCGATCTATCAAAGGCTTTCGACACCATTGACCACGACATTCTTCTTCCGAAGCTTACATTACGGTGTCCGTGGTTGTGCCTTTGAGTGGTTCAGGAGTTACCTAACTAACCGCTCACAATCGTATGTGCTAATCCACCGAATAAGCTATCAAACCTATCACAGTTGGCGTCCCGAAAAGGCTCAATCATTGGACCTACTTTTCATCTTACATGACGAAGTCGCAAACACTTCCAGCACACTAAAAAACAATTTTATTTGCTCGAGACACCAACATTTTTCTCTAAGACCCTAATCTTAGTGCACTTTTCAATAACCTGAATCACGAAAAATCGCAAAAAATAACAGACTGGGTTCGGGCTAACAAACTTCTCTCCATGTTTCCAAAACTAATACATGATTTTCTCTAGCACAACACAAAATCACAATGATAATAACCATTGATAATCAGACAATCTCCCAGGTACCCTCAACCAAATTCCTTGGCATAACATCGACGGACAAACTAACGTGGAATGAGCATATATTAACTCTACACTACCAAAGCCTCTCACCGCAATGTTACAATCTTCAGAGTTAAACATCACCTTCCACGACTACACCTTAAAATCACTATATAACAATTAGTTCTCCCGTACCTAGCTATGAACGTTATGGCCTACAACTATCATTCACGACTCGTCAAACTCAAACCATTACACCAGAAATGGGCATCCGACTATCACAAACTCATCCCCCAGAACTCACACATCGCCATTATTTCACTCGCTGAAACACTAAATTAGAGGACCTCAACCAACTTCAACAGCGACTCTCATGTTTGGACTCAAACAATCAACCTTCCTCCGAACTTCAATAATTACTTACCACAATAGACAAATCCACAGCTATAACACTAGACAAGCCGAAAAACTTCATCTTTCCCCTCCCTAAATCTTTAGTTCTGAAAAACACTTTATTCAGGACCACGGCCGCAAAAACTCTGGAATGGTCTCCCAGAATCTATCAAAGCAATTGCAAACAAAAATACGTTTAAATCTCAACTAAAAAACATTTAATCAATCAGTACATTTACAATGAGGACTCCCTCATCGTGTTCCCCCTTACTTGTTTTCTCTACCTCAGGTTAGCTCTACCCACCACCTTATCAGAAGTGTAACATTACCAAGAAAGGACATGTTGGTTCCAGCTGTCCCCCTCCTTTTCCCGTATCCTGTATTTCCTAAAAAATGGTTTGTTTTTTGTCTCAGATATATAGTTTATTTGTTTTGTCCCACACACAAACGCATAACCACACCACACACACACATCACACACACACACCCACCACAAAACCACCACATACAATTTGTTTTTTAATTAAATTTAAAAAAAGAAAAAACCTAAAAAATTAAAAATATTTAGTTTATAATTTTCTTTATTGTATTTTCATAGGGCCAACAATAACTTATAAGCCCCAACGGGAGTGTGTCAATTGCTGGTCTTAGCATATCATATCGATATCTATTTATCTAAAACAGTTTCAATTGTTACTATCTCTTGTACTAGTTTTATGTATTGTACATCACTTTTTGGATATATGATAGTATGGAATAAAACGAATCTTGAAAAATATTGAATTTGAATCTTGGTCTTACTCCACACCCCATCTGTTAAAAGTTTCACGCGATATTTCAATCCGTTCTTATGACGTAGAGGCAAATAAAAACACGACGATGTTTTGTAAGCCCGTAGAGTACGTGTAAATAAGATTGGTCGACCAAAAAGGGGAACATTTTTTCCTCATAACCTCAAAACCAAACATCTTTGGCTCTAAGAGTTCACAGGGTAAATGAGAAAAAATAGTAGCTTTCGTCGATACCAAAATGTTGACCACTCCGGTTGGAAAATAGGGGCTTCTGGGGACGAGGCGAGGCTTTGGCGCTGCGGGCCATGGACCGCGTAATTATAGTAGAGACATAGAGGTTCTTTATATTCCAAGCTCAGTTAAAGGGGTTTTGATTCCCGAGGGATGGTATTGTGTTTCTCTTATTGGGACACGGAAGCCTGGCACGTGCACATACACCCAATTAAGCAATATTAGCACATTTTTTTAAGAGGCGGAGCCCCAATTTTCAAAAAAATTGAGATTTTTAACAATGGTTTTTTGCATTGGTAACTGGATAGTAAACCATACATGTGAATGTTGGTTAAGATCGAAAAATGTCTGGTTCTCAAACGAAGGAATTTTGTAATAGAATAATTATATAGGAATCCCGATAATAATTCAAAGGCTGCTGGGGATGGAAACGGCCGTCCAATATGAAATAGCCGGGATAATAGCGCCATGTAAGTGTCTACGCTCATCCATTCGTTTTTATTGGTTTAGGCAAATCAAGTTAGAGGTAGTTTCTCGAGGTGGCACTATTCATCATGGACGGACATAAAAAGTAGCATTTCCAGCTCTGCCGTTAAGTCCACAATCTGGGATCCAAATTATAATACAAAATCGCTTATATTTTATGATAAATACGCATTTGTAGCATTTATCGTTCGCGGGATAGTGTCTAAGACAATAGCCAACGTAACGTAATTTGCTTAAAATATACAAAGTTGAAAAATTGGGGCGCTCTTCAAAAGTTTGCCATTATTGCTTTAAGTATTGTGGGGAAAATAAAACTTGCGGGTTTGATTGTAGACGCAATAATGCAGTTGCAAAGCCGCGTATTCAATTAATGTGCTATTTACATTGATGGTTAAAACCACTAAAACGGCGTTCCCCCTTTTTTTTGTTATATCTTGGACTGAAGTGGAGTTGAGGTTTGTTCAATTTCAGGACGGCAATGAGATAAATATGCCTTTCATCTTGATATCAAATCAATACTACTCGGGAAATTCAGGGGGGTCCCAAAGACCGACGGAACACGCAACCTTTAAGGATGATATAACGGGTAAAAACACTCATGGATTCAACCCAAAGGGAAAATTGCTGGGAAAGAAGCATATCAGTGAATGCATATTGAAGCATATCTCTCAATAAAATAGTTGTAGGAGTACACACGACTGCAGAAGTTTCTTCCCATCTTACACAGTAAAATGATCTGGCAACACACCTGGAAAGTTGTAAATCCATAAGATAACCTAATGAAATCAATGTATACACATAATACTAGTTCATGGCTCACTGACAAAAAGGGTGAGCACATGAAACGTCCAGCGGGCTTTTGAATACCATCCAACCTGAAAATGGTTAAATAATCAAGGTTGTATTCGTGAAAGACTGATGTATTTGTTTTAATGACTGGAATATATTAAGATGTCATCAGTTAGAGATAGTAAAGTCGAACTATTTGCATTGCTTCATTTCGTTGGTCAGACATTTTTTTCTCTCTTTTATAAAATCCTTAGCATTACAAACATGGACATTGCCACCATTTTAGTCTAGTATTTTGCTCGCAAGCCGAGATATAAACCAAAATATAAAGCAAGTGGCAGCCATTTTGAAATCCAAAATTGCTGCCATAACCAAAATATTTACAGCTTAGGTAAGTATATTTATTTATTTTTTTTTTTTTTTATCTTTTGTATTTTATTTGCAAACTTTACTTACATATTCTACACAAATAATTTTTTCTCATTCTTATCACAGAACAATACATTTCCTTTCATAACAGTATTCAACCTTATAATTAAACATTTGCAGTGGCGTAGCCAGGTGGGGCAAAGGGCAAAGGGGGGGGGGGCAGAGTGCCCCCTCTGAAAAAAATCTTATGGGGAAATCGTGAAATAAAACACGGAGATTCATAAACATTTTTGTTATTATTATTATTATATTTATTGCTGTAGCTCAAAGTTTATAATGTAGAAGCTAATATTCCCCGATTCCTTTTACTCAATTAATTGTCACTTGAAAGTCTATTGCACTTATAACAATGTAAAATATTTCCTGATTATTTTAAGTCTTTGGTGCTTCAACTCTTCCAAGAAAAAACAAGTAATTGAATTAAGTGTTTAAACAAGAAACGAGGATAAAAAACCATTAACATTGCACTATTAAGTTAAGATTGACCACTCAGAAAAAATACAAGGTATCAATGCTGTGAAGGAGAGTCTACAGCAATGCTACTAGAGAAATACAAAAGACAACAAAAACAAACGTAGCCTTGCAGGAGGACCAAACAGTGGCATGAATTTACAATAAAAGGGCAATAACAATAACCAAGTTACATACATACACGAAATAAATCAGTGGAGGACATGAAACAATTTCAATCTTCTACCTCGATTTAATTGCTTCGTCTGTCCAGGCAGCTATGACATTTTGTTTCATTTGAATTCGGTGTTTTTTTTCTGCATTTATGGTGAATATTCTAATAAATTGAGCGGCATTGCGATAACTGCTAAGTATTTTTACCATAGTTATGTTCAAAATAATAATAGGAAAGTGGAAAATCACATCATCATCATCTAGCGGCCGCAATCGAGATCCATTTACAACCCCATGCCAGAAGTCGTTATCCCTTATTAGGCAGGGGAAGGTCATATCAGTTTCGTATAAGTGTCCTACCGATTACATCGATGTAGTTAGAGGGTCTGCATCCTCTATTTGGCACGGAAGTCTCCATTATATAAAAATCCGACAAACTGTCTCAGAGACAGCAGTGGCCAGCAAGGCGGACTCTAAGTTGAAGCGACATTAGCAGAGATGGGAGGAACTGCCTCCCCGTAAAATTTGGTTGGTCCGGTGATCACGCCATGGGAATCTTGTACCCTCATGAGAGCCTGGTATATGTGCCATGAAGGCGATCTTGAAGCTCTTTCTTCATTGGTCCAGGTTTTGGCCCCATATAGAAGAATGCTATCAACACCAGTCTAAGAAATACTAGATTTGTTGCCTTGCTATATTCTTTGCCAGAGTTATGCAGCAGGTACAGGGCATTCCAGGGCTTGTCTTGCGTGTAAGGGAAGTCCTTCCTACTGTCAGCAACATAAGACCCAAGGTTCTTATAGTCTCCATGATTGATATACTGTATACATATACGGGCGGGGACAAATATAACCTTGTACGCAATTCTACACGCATACTTAACCCTCGTGTTTTTTTGTCACCCGATGTATCAACTAAAGGGCAGGTACGATCCAGGATTTGAAAGGTCAAATTACGGGGGGTAAAGGCTTAACTGTCCAAAATGGGCTGATTTTGCCAAAATTTGCAGAATTCCCATGGATCCGCGCCTGAAGGGGGATGGTTACAAAACGGCAACCAAATAAAGCACCCAAGGCTTTGATTGTGATACCAAGTGGATAGCTATGATCTCCCTGTCCCTGATACCATAATAAGTACTAACATACCTTTTAGTATTGACGTCTGAATGGACGTCATAAAAGCGCAAGTCGCAATATTGGCATTTTCCACAGCAAAACAGTAGGAACAAGTTCACTGGGTTGTGGTAACCCCCCCCCCCCCCACAAACACCACAACACACAGCTTGTCTTATCAAGCTTTTTTGGTAACACGGTTTACCACCCCCTCCCCTTTCGTTGATACCAAAAATAAGTAATAGTATTACCTAGTATGGCGTCACAATGACGTCAAAAAATCGTGAGTATACATTGGCATTTCCACAGAAAATAGGCGAATATCCAATCTGCGTTAAAATGGTACGAATATCGTATTTTCATACGGTTTTCAGCTGTAATGTTAGCAAATTTGACTAGTTTACAAGAAACATCGAGTTTTAGAGCCATATGTTGTGAGGGAGCGTGGCCTAGTGGTTAGGGTGATGCCTGTGGCGCAAAATTTGACCAAAAATCCCTGGTTCGAATCCCGGCGGGGATCACTTCTGGAATTCATTCGGTGCTCATTCGGATTTAATCTGTATACGAGCTATTGATTAAAAACAGAATACGCTCTCCCCACGGTTCACTTGGAATGGGGCCCAAATGAATCATGAAAGATCCCGTCTTTCGGAGGGGACGTTTAAACCTAGGTCCCGTGTACAGGAGTCACACTGTACATGTACATCGCAGTCAGTGCGATAAGAGTAGGGAAACTTCGTTCCCAATCAGCCCCAGTCTCAAAAGCGGGCCATGTAGGATGCGTTGTATCATGGATGAACGCGGGACAGGAATTCAGCTTACTCAGTTGATAAATCCGGACACCCGCCACAAGCCATTACAATGATTTGTGGATTACGCTAGAGACCCCGGGTGAAGGTACTACCTTCACATTTTTTGTTTCGCTAAATGAACGGAAAGAAAAAGAAAATTGATTACTGGAAGCTTTTTACGGAAAGCTTTGGCCATTTTAGCGCACGGAGCAAAATTCCCTTAAAAGGGGGTGGTAACCACCCACTCCTTAGGCAAGACGATGGTTAGGACAATGGAATCGAATATCCTGATTCAGATGTAAGGCTTATAGCGAATGGTGTGAATTCTGATTTTAGAAGCACTTACGGCTTTTGTAAATCAATTTAGGCTCAAAGTCATTACAACATTTATTTCTCGAAATTATTAAGGTACAATTACCATTCCACAATTTAATGGATAATCGGGGAAGGAAGGAAAATTTCAGTGCGTTAATAAATTTCTAGACAAAAATGTGGATGTTACTTAGGGATTGTTTTACTTACGGGCGTTTAAAATCTTTGTCTATATGTCACCCTTCTCAAGTCGTTTATGAGTTGCAGTATATTTTTCAAGTATTGGTACTTCTGTATCCTTTAAAAACCAATACATATTCAATATTTAGATGTTTGCAAGTATTGATCTTTCACATCCAAATGGAGAATTATCAGAGTTTACTCAGTTTATTTCCATATTTGAATAACGGAATAAATCTAATAGGTCATAAATGAATACATATGAATACTTGAGGCCATCTATTCTTTTAGTGCGGTATGTGTAATGTTGATTTGTTGCTAAGTTGAAATTCGACGACGTGAATGCACTAGTTTATGTTTAGCAGTACATTGCACGATTGTGTTCATACAGGATTGCAGCATAGGCTTATCATCATTTAAGTTTTCTATTGGACAATGTTAAGCTATGTTCATGCATGATGCTATTTTTAGATAGGGTAGCTTGCTTTTGGTATATAAGAACATCGCAAGTGAAATCTTTGGCAGTAGTTTTTATCTGCAAAGTTGGTAGATCTGATCAGTACAAGGATTTATGATTATAAGTTTTTGATACCATGTGAGCTTAAAGCTAATTGGTATGTCGTTTTTGAAGCCTAAAGAGCTTCAGGTTTTGAAATCAAAAGGATTTCAATTCAACATGATTCTGCTGTAAAAGCCTATTTTAGGTATCGGTAGCTTGCTTCTAATATATAAGAACAATACAAGTGAAATCTTTGCCAGTAGTTTGATCTGCAGATTTGGTAGACCTGAACAGTACCAGGATTTATAATTATAGGTTTTGATACCACGTGAGCTTAAAGCTAATTGGTCTGATGTCATCTTTGAAGCCTAAAGAGCTTCAGTTTTGTTTAGTCAACCCTGACTGTTACACTGATTTACCAAGTTGACTGTAACCCCGGTCTCCAATATGCAGGGGCCTGACATACAAAAAAACATGACCAACTGTATCAACCTGCCACCAAAAAAAATAAATACAACGCGTCCTGAAGTATAGGCAAAAAAATCCAGCCTAAGACTTGAAGGAAATAAGTAAAAAACTTTTTCTTTGTGTCATCAATGCATCCCCCGTCGTCTCGAACTGCTGGACAAAGTTATCTTCAGGAATGCTCCGAAAAAGGAACCTCTGAAGAAGATTCTCTCGTATTTTATTATCCTGGAATATTAAAAAGGTGCAAGGCATGTTTTTTGAAATCTTCACCGTGAGGACATACCATCCTTGCATTGCAACGCTCCTTCTAATTGTGGACATAAGTTGCCACATGAGACATTACTAAAATAAGTCTCATTTGTATTCACAAGGACATTTTAGGTGTATTGATTATTATTACCATGATCGTAATTAATTTCGGCATTCCAAATTCTTGAACCAATCGTTTTAATCAACACAAATTAAAAAATCAAAGTATTTGTGCACGAAACTCATTTGTTTCTAAAGGGTATTTCAACATTTGTATAAGTGATATCGTATTGCATTTGAAACCAAGAGGTGATCTGTAAGTTAGTAAATACACAAATGTGTTTCACAAATACAAATCAGTTTTGAAATCAATCTAAGATTATAAAAAAACCTTGATTTTCAAACCTTTATAAACGTTGTCAAATACACTAAAATAACCGATGAGTGGTACAAATAAACACCTGGCAGGAAACATTGAAATTAATATCCTTAATTCCCAAAACAAACCAATTTTACAGCTCACTACTGATAGCCGTTACAAATTACCACAATCGTTCTTTAACCTTTTTATATCAATATAATCCACAACGTTGTCAACTCGAGGAGGATAGGTTACCAATCTTCCAAGAAATTTCCATAAGATGAATATCAAGTTTTGAAATACTATAGTAGACTGATGCAGAAGAGGGTACGTTCAACTTGGTAAATCAGACCTAGCTGAAATGCACACGAGAACTGACTTTGGCTGGTGATTTACTTATTTGCCCTTTTATGTTGTTTGATTCAAAAAACGAATTTGAAAAAGAGAGCATTAAAAATGGTAAAACCCTGAATATCTGAACATTCACATGCCGAAGAGCAATACCACAAATTCAAGACGTTGTGAAGGTACTTTAAAAGTGAAAAGAAAGATTTTACATTATCAAGCCTGGTGGTTTATAGCGCCACCTCTTGTAAGATCCAGCTCTCGCAGAGTAACGGGAACCGGCGAGTTTTGTAAAAAACAAGACTGTCCAGTCTCGAATGGGCTTGTTTTGTGAATTCGAAGTATGTTGCCCAATCTGATGGAGGATAAGCGAGGGGTCATAATGCAAGGTAAGAATTCAAAACTTCAGTTTGATTGCAAATTCATGAGAACGGATATTATTATCAAGGGAGCTTATAGTTTGAAAATTTATTAATCATTAGGAATCAAAAAATGACTGGACGATTACTAAATACTAATACTGTGTGTGAACTGAGTCTTACAAAGTCTTCTACTTGTGAGCTCTATGTTATTCCTCAGAATTAATATAACATATTTCACGACCACATAGTGGTTGGAATGCAGGGTAATTTTATCAGAAAATGTATGTTCGTAAAACCACATTTTGCGCGGATAATTCCAATTGAAGTAAAACTGCTAGTGTGTGTATCTGCCCAGTGGTATTTCCATTATGAGCCAATAACGTGGTACAAATCTGAGAAGGAATATATACTAAAAGAGATGAAGCAAGTAATCAATGGATTAGTTGACAGGTGCAGTGTCTGGTGCGACATTATTATGTTAATTCAACCATTCCTCGACTGAGCGAGAAGCAGTAATCCTTATTCAATACATTTCAATGTAACCAACGATTTGCTGTGGAGGGCTATTTTAAATCCCCCCAATGATGCTCACAAGTGCGTGGATTTGTCAAAACGCCTTGAACAAAGTTTAGTCCTCAATGCCTTTGCATATAAGCCATGCCGAAACTTAATATGACCCCAATTGTACATCATTGTCGATATAGGTAGAATTTTTACTCCAATTTCAATGTATTAATGACATTCTTGAGATCTTCAAAATGCACTGAGTAACTAAAATGTTATTTTTCTCTTTCAAAATATCGCAAAAATTGAAACAAATTTGGCCCAGTTTATTTCTCAAACTGTTATTTTCAACAGAATAGGATCTAATTGACATTTCTTTTAATTTTGACTTACAGTCTTATGAAAATGAAGTTATTGATGACCTGGCAAACAATTAAAGTGGTCACTGTGAGCCGGCCCTAAGAACAATTATATTCACGTTAGGTGCGTGAATTGAGGCACAAAATTGAGTAAAATGACTGATTCCAGGTAACCTCGCTCATATAAAAGTTAAGGTGCTCACAGCGCCATCGTGCGGCCAGTCATTGGCAAGCCGCATACAGGGACTGGTTCGATAAGCTCGAACTGTAAAACACTGGACTACATCTTTGATTCCCATCTCTTTAGGTACTATTCGTCCCAGGTACAACACGGTTGGTAGCAGACGACAGAATCATGATAAAACTCGTCCTGTGGTATAGACCGTATTCCATAGGCAGCCATTTGGGTTGGACAAGATAGACGCATTCCCAGTATAAAATACATTACCTGTCAATGATCCCTGTGCAACTTCGCTAAACATGGATCGATTGACATCTTAAGTATTGTGTCCTGGAATGTTAATATGCGGTGCTTGTCACCAACATGGCTGGGATCTGACTCATATTGAATCCGGGTCTATTGAATGTAATGCCTACGCCTTGTGCCTTGTGCATTATCTAAAGTCTTGCGGGACGCCTACCCGTTTTCTATTCCAGGATGGGGTGGTACATTTTACTGCACCCAATTGCTGTCCCAGTCGCATCAGGCGCCTTGACGATAAAGGCACGTGATACTGTACTTTATTCCGTCAAGACTCTGAATTTCAACTGGGCGCTAGGACAAAGTGGGTTATTAGTTTCTTTCACAAGGTCTTCCATTTTATACCTAAAATAAATAAATGGCCTAGGGTAAATGATTGCGTTCACGCCTTGCGATTTTCTTTAATTACTGTATCGATCAGACAGACAAACATAATGGATATAATAAAATCCTGGTGATTGCAAGTGGAATGTAAACGGCCGTACACTGGCTGGACACCAATACTTCATATTACACGGCTGACTACAAAAGGACCGTTCAATAAAGAATACATAAAATGTTTGATAACTAAATTCAATTCTCCAAGATGTCAATGTCGAGGGAATATAAAGCTGATCGTACCTTCAAATGTCACATAGTTGAACACCTTATACAAAATAAGGTTCAAATAGGCTCTTATAGACGCGCAGCAATCACGATGAGATTAAAATTAGCACTTGATGGAAATCAGGTATTGAACTTTTTTGAAGTGTTATATTGTTTTAATATCATAGCTTAAACGAAAAAGACATCGTATGTAAGCTCTCTGTCGACTTTAATGTCACAACACAGTGTGCTTACTTCCCCGGGGCTTACCTCCTGCGTGAAAGAATTCAATTTCAAACTTCTCATTCTCCAGATGTATTAAAAGGCAATGCATTTAAGGCTTTAACAATTATTTTTCATGAAAGAGTGCACACATAAACATGTGTTTTCATAAGAAGAGCTGCAACGGCATACTATTTGGTCTTCATGATGTCAAATCGGTGAAAAATATCTATTCAAAGGTTATAAGAAATTTAAAACACTTTTTTACTTTTTTATTTTTTGTTAAAACGAAAAAAAAATGATTTTTTGCGTAATTTGACGCCGTTTTCGTTTACTTTTTTTGTATAGATACCAATAGTTTATTCAAAACTGAGCAAATTCAAAACAGGCGGCCAAGATTTTAACTGTCAGCGATTTCTTAGTGTCTCTACACTGGTTGAATGGCAAACACAGAGTTTCTATTAAAGACTTTTGTTACTGATAGTGAAAGATCGATGCATCCTGAAAAAAAAGATTGACCAAAAATCGATTGGTGAAAATATATTCTCATATTATCATTGAACGAAGGGATTGTATAATTGACGGCTCTCCAAATGACTCTAGATAATTGTTGTTGTGGAGTAAAACCAGCTCACGTACCACTAATTCAAACCAATTCAATACATTGAGGCATTGATATATAGGCTGGTGAGTTCGTAAGAAATTATAATTTGGTTTGAATGCTGGGGAAGCGAAAGTATATTCTGACATGCTTAGATAATTATACTATATTTAGTATATAAAAAAGGTTAAGAATCTTTTTAAACAACCAGCAAATAATAATGTGACTTACAGTAAAAATACCTTGTTATTTTGTGCGCAGGATTTATTGTACTGTAAAAACACAAAGGTTAATTGTTATCAGCTGTGCATTGCCATTGGGTCGGTACGCAAGGTCGACATCACACTGCAATAATGTAACACAAGTATAGTTTGATATGTCGATATTAGATCCGTGGGATTTTCGTGCCAAATTGATTTTATTGGCTAACTTTGTCAATTTTGGGCTGCTGATTCAAATAAGTTAGGTGCATTTTTTTCAACCACACCTTCAGTCGCCATTTGAATTTCAAAATGGCCACCATTTTATATATTTGTTTTAATCTCGGGCTATAGCAAACTTAGAGGAGTATACAATGGTGGCTATACCCCAGTTGTGATACCGATTCCATTAAAGCATTGTCTTACTTGTAAATGATTTGGTTTGGCCGCCATCTTGAATTTCCAATGGCCGCCATTTTCAACTATGTTATGTGCTGTATCTCGGCTTATTAGCAACTTAGAATAGTAAAAATGGTGGAAAATACCCATATTTGTGATACCAGAGATTCCATAAAGCCATTGCCTTGCTTGTCACTTTTGGGTTGGCCGCCATCTTTAATTTCAAAATGGCCGCCATTTTCAACTATATGTTATGTCCAATCTTGGCGTGTGAGTAACATAGAAAAGTGAACGTGGTGGCAATACCCATGTTTGTGATACAAGGGATTCTACTAAAAGCATTTCCTATTTGTATCTATTGGGTTTAGTCGCCATTTAAATTTCAAAATGGCCGACCATTTTCAATTATATGTATTCCAAACGGGAAACTGCGATCTTATTATCCGTTATCCGTCGAATTTATAATCCGATAAGCCTAATTAGGACACAATTCTAACAAGACTCAGTGCGACTTCACTGCGACGGCGCTTTGGTAAATTACGGGCGGGATAATTAAAGACATAATGGCATTGCGTAAACTGCATGGGGCCGCTCTAAGATGGAGCTGTTTCATATATTAGTTAAATCTGAAGGTTGTAACAATTAGAGTGCTTTGTGATTGAATAAGTTCCAAGTAAGTATTTTAAACCCACTTTATTTAGCTTGGTTTGATTTGATCAGACTTCAATAATTAAAATTTATGCGTAAATTAGTACACGAAGACGTAGGGTGGAGCAATTGGGACAACAAGGATGGGCAAAGTTTATGGGAGAACTACAAGGTCTTCGATCTACTTTACACAAATGAAAAACCTTTTTTTCCGAGTAGGCCTACTGCAACGCCTCGATCTTACTTCCGTGTACTGAGCCAGAAGTGTTCAGATTAAATTTATCTGGACTATCATCAGTGACCATTATGGAAACCAGATTTGTTAAGCGGACCTCCAACTGATTATACTGCCATCTCATAGGCCTACAGTGTTTTGCCCTGATCAAGGGATATCCACTTTTGTGTAGGTCCTCATCACCAAAACTCATAACACTGATCTGACTTGCCAGAAAGAGCAATGAAAATGCAATCTCAACAGGTAAATAAAACTGGCTTTGCGAGTTGGTGAGGTCCATGCTTGGTTTGCTTCACTTCATGCTATAGCAAAGTATCTTGAATCCCTACGCACATGAAAGCTGGTCTTTATCACCAATCACATCGACAATCACAAATTTTTTTTTCTACTGGAAAGCGTTTTGAGGTGTAGCGTACCATGTAACAAAATATTCATGGCTGCTTGACCTCCGCTTTGAAGAGCTTTGCAGTTAGAAACAACTTTGTCTTATCCATAATCCTGAAATGTCACGAACTCCACAATAGGCTTCATAATATGAGACAAGATATGGTGGGTGTCTTGAAGAGGTAAAGTAAAACTTCAGAGACCAGATCCGACCTGCACTTGGTCAAGAAGCAGGTAGAGAGTTACTTGATCCAACAAGTCGACAGGGGGAGGGGAGCTGGTCTCGGTCCCTTGGGGAGCAAGTCAAAACAACTTTCTCTTGATTCTCTATAAATATGCTCGAATTGCTACCAATTTGTTCTTGCCCAAATAAAGATGTTTCAGTGCAAGACCAAGAAACTTGGGAAGCTCTAAAATCTGGTGATTCATGGTTACACGCAGGCATTCCAATTCAAGAATAGTTTGTGGACCAAACAGGAACATCTTATCAGAGTTTTCTAGTATCCGCAGCTCACTCTTCTCCTACGATGGCCGCCTTTCTAATCCAAATGACAAGACTTTTGTCCATGTATTGATGCGTCTAACAGGAAACTCCAACCAAGTGACTCGCAAAGAGACTTAACACCGGGCTGAACATCCAGCGGGTGAGATCCAATACAAATGTGGCATTATAGACGCCATGGCAGCTGTTCGAGTTATCATAAAGGTCCACAATGGACACTGCTCTTTATTTCCAACACCTTTGTCGAAGCATCCGTAAGATTGTATACGGGTAGATGAATGATTTGAATCTTCGACAGTATTGGTAACTCACTGAAAGCTCATACACATGGCAAAAGGTCTGCTGGCATTGATACGGTCAAGTTGACATATAGAGATTCGACTATATCAATTAGTACCACCGAAAACCAGCTGTTATATTTAAAACAAAAGTTCTCAATGACAGATTACGTGGGAAAGCTTTACTCCATGAATATGAAGATAGCAGCACGAATTAGTTGGCATCCTCACGTATTCAAACAAACCAGGTGTGTATGTCTCCAATTGGTGAGCACTCACTCGAGGAGGCAAGACACCTTGATCCCAATGTATGTACTTGATCGTCCAAGACTGACAGAAACCAGGGATATAGATATATATATTTATTCACCAGACACGGATGTATTCATTTACTATGGATTTGTGTTAAACCAACCAGCCTTCCAGGCGAGAGTTTCACTTTATCACCGGAAAGGAAAAGCAAAGCCACAGTTGACATACGTGCAATAGTGTACAGCCAGTTGGAACGCGAAAAATATACTCTACTCGTGGCAAGTTGTGCAGCAGTGGGAAGCAAACAAATATAAGTCTACTAGGGCCTGCCAGCTTTTTAGATGGTACTGATTGGGAGAAAATTTGCTGGCATATTAAGAGTAGGGATAAAGCCTAGATTCAAGCGGTGGATTCAATGGGGTATTAAAAGTGTTAACTGTTCTTGAAAACTTTTTGTGCATGGTGTATGTCAAGAACAGCAAATGCAGCCATTTGCCAAGAACAGCGATCTGTAAAAGCAGTTACTTTGGTAACACAATTGATTACAAGGTAACAAGTCCAGAACGCTATCCTGACTCATCATAATCATCTGCGTCCGTAGACGGAACGTCAAAGCAGCTGAGACAACAAAAAATTTTTTGTAGCAGGTTGCCTTATCCTCATGCGTGCTGGATTTCACTTGCATACAATCCAATGTCTTTAGCAATGACATCAGGACGGGCAATCAGGATAACTAAGTTTCCTGCCACTGCTAGGTTTTCTTCCTTCAGGTGATGTCCAGAAAATCAGGTGAGAGATGGTTGCGTCAGTTGTCGCATGCAGGACTGCAAACTGGAGACGTCTTCTTTTAATGTTTTCTGATAGGAGTGGTATATCTCCATATACCTATTTTGGAAATATGATCTCCTCCAGCTGATGTAAGTACTCTTCTAAGAAGTGTATATAACAGCCATTGATCTGTCTTCAAGCTTTTGGGTAAGGGTCCAGTCTCAGATCCCTAGATGAGTATAACTCTCACACATGGCCCTGAAGAACTTAAGTCCTATCCTGACTAGGTACTGGGTAACCCATGTAGTCAGTAAGCCTGTAATGAATTTCGTAGGCTTTTTTTTCTGTGATGAAAAAAAAAACCTCCTATCCGCATTTTAGTCAAGTTTGCATGACATGAGTATTGTTTTTGAGTCTCTAAAAAAGGTGAATAACATGAGAGTATTAACTTCTTGCATCACAAAAAATATTATGAGTAATGCCTACACCTCCACATAAAGTTCCGAAATAAAGCAGTTTGGTGAAAATAATCTTCATGTTCTGAAAAGACAATCCAAGATCAAAGTCAGGTATTTCAAGGATAGTGTTTTAAAATGTAGAATCTGTAATTTTTATACTGATATTTGGTTACATTTAAGTTTACATTACATGATTATCAAAAACATAAAAGTGTCTAGTGGTGCCCATTTTGAAGTCTCTCCATTATGGCTGAGTTTGAAATAATATAATGCAAGCCTGATTTATTAATCCATCATGGTACATGCAATGCTACCATTTTTAGACTGCTTTATTACTGTATGCTGAGATTTTTTAAAAACAAGTGTATAGATATGGCGGCCATTTTGAATCCACGACGCGGCAAAGCAAATTAGATACAGGATTAAGCAGGTTGTTATGGATCCCTAGTATCACATCAGGGTATGTGCCACAGTTTACTCTCACTTTCTCACACCGACACACCAAATATCGAATAGGGACATAACATATTAAAATGGCGGCCATTTTTTAAATTCAAGATGGCAGCCAAACCAAATCAGTGCTTTCACTGGTTATCACAAACATGGGTATTGCCACAATTTTACTCCTCTGAAGTTTCTCCTAAGCCGCGATATAGGACACAAATACTGAAAAATGGCGGCCATTTTGAAATCCAAAATGTCGACTGAAGGCGTGGTTGAAAAAAAGTGCACTTAAGAGTTTTGAAATCAGCACCACCAAAATGACAACGTAGCGAAAATAATTCAGTTTTGGCACAAAAATCCCACGGGAAAAACATAACACCTGAATACTAACAGTGGACACAGCTATTATGGTTTGGTTTATTTTTTATTAGGGAGTGTTGAGAAATACTTGCCAAAATTGGGGCGTCGGGTTAAAACGGTTTTAGACCTCCTATTTAATCCTTCTCATGGAGGGGTTGAACTAATGAACGCCAAGAAGAGAAAATGCGGAATTGAGGCCGGTTAAAGGTCCAATTAAAATTGGAATGATTTTTTTTTTCTTTTTTGAAAGCATTTTAATCAAATTCATGTTACAACAACAAAACGTCCACCCGATTTTAATACTGAGTAGAGGAAAATGAGGCAGGTTAGATCGAAGTTCCTTTAGGCATATTTCACTTCTGTACTTAGGTTTTTCCCCCATTGTTGGCGTCAACTTCCATTAACTGATACAACCCTGATATAACGTAATGCCTCTATGTGAGAGAATACACCTACACGTAATACTAATGTTACTTAAGGCAACGGAAAAAAATATCATGATTCAGGTGTGTGAAGGTAGTGTTGATTAGTCTGATTTTAGAGCCTTACGGGCATTTGTAATATGCATTTATGCTTAAGCCTTACACCTTTAAACATTTCGTACTTAATTTTCTACCAACCAAATGGAAAAGCGTGACACCTTTCATGTGGTTGGATTAGTTCATAGACGATTTTTATAAAGTGGATGTTTACTTTAGATTTTACTTTCGGGGTTTAACATCTTGCTTTCGATATTTCACTATCTCAAGTCGTTCATGAGTTGCACTTCGTCAAGTAGAGTACTTCTGTCTTCTTAAGCCAATAATTTTTCAATATTTCGATATTTAACCTCGTCTTACCAAGCCTTTTATTTGTAACACGGTTTACCAAGGGGGGGGGGGGGGGGGGGGGGGGGGGGGGGGGGGTTGGGGGGGGGTAATTTTTTTAAGGGGGGGGGGGGGGGGGTGGTTACCACCCCCCCCCCCCCCTTGGAACTTTTTTATAAAGCAACCCGAGCTTATGATTTTAAGACCAGTGCATGATGATGTCCTCATCTTCCTTGATACCAAAATAAGTACCAACATAACCTAGTATGGCGTCACAATGACTGTCATCAAGTCGCGAGTCGGCAAACCTTGCATTTTCCCATATAAATTGCGAAAATCCAATTTTTTGCGCTAAAAAACGTAGAATATCGGATTTTCAAATGCGGTTTTTTCAGACTCTAAATATGGCAATTGGCTAGTTTTAACATAAATACAGAGTTTTAGAGCCATACTGTGCATAAGATTTTCAAAAATCACCATAATAATCCCTTGGGTGGCAACCACCACCCCCTTACCCTGCGACTTGACGTCATACCCTAACCCAGGGGAAGGTGCTACCATTCACATTTTTTTATTTTTTTTCGCTAAAATGACCGAAAGAGAGGAGAAACGATTACCTAGAAGCTTTTTAAAATTTTTTTTTTAGCGTTTTAGCGCACCGGAGTGAAGTTCGGTAGGGGGGGGGGTAACCACCACCCCCCCTGGTAAGACGATGGTTAAGTGCTAAATGATGATGTTAAATATTCAGGAATATGGAGGGTTGTCACAGTGAATTATTCATTGTATTTGATGGTATTTGTAAAATGCTGATTTGTTGCTTTAGACGTCGGCGACGTGGACATTATGCACAGTTTAGTTTTGTAGTACAGTTCATTACTGGATGTACAAATCGTGTTAATGCATGTCTTGCAAAAAGATTTTTTTTCAACAATATAAAACTTGCAAAATAAAGTTTTGTTAGAAATCATTCTAAAAAAAAGTTGTTTGCCCGCTGCAAAAGTTTTTCGCGGGTATTGGCCAGGTTGCTAGGCTAATGCATTTCAGTTTGTCTCAATCAGCCAATCAGAGTCGTTGCCTTATTGTCGGTCGGCTCGATTGCGTATTATTGAATCACAAATACATCTGTGTTGAGTCTGTGCGGATCGCAAATGGGAGTTCTCTCTTTTAAAATCCCACCCTCCACTCCCGTTTTTTGCAAGTAATGTATTTACATGGTGATTATTGTTTATTCAATGTAGGTGGCGGTAAATGGTAACATCAACAAATCAACATGTTGGATAAGTCATATAATTAAATATAATTATTTTAATATTCTTTGTTTAGGTACAGGTGGACGGGAGGATTTCTCGACAGCTGTTACATCTTGTACATGTATATCATAAATGTGATGATAGGAAATTGCAATTCTATGAAAGTTAAAGGTGGCCTTAATCAATAGCTATTTATTATGTTTCTACAATTTTATTAATTTGTCAAGTTGAATTTGGAACCAAACCAAAATTGAGGACTCAAAGAAAACTGAATTGGGTTAATTTGGCTAATTGTTTTGGAAATAAATAGGGCAAGGAAGAGTTTTCCCGCCATTGAGTTGGCCAAGGAAGGGTTTTCCTGGTATAATTGGATAGGAGTAATTTCCCTACAAAAGTGAAATGTTGATCTGAGTTATAGGAGCTTTCCTTAAATTCAAAATGTAATATAAGAGTTTTTCTTAAATTGGAATTTGATGTTTGAATGATAGGAGTTTTCCCTATAAATTTGTTGCTTTGTAGCTTATAGGAGCTTTCCCTAGTCAAGCTTTGTGTTGGATTGATGCCAAATTGCAGTGGTCCTCAAATGAAATAAAATGTTTTGTGTTCCGCATAGAACAGATGTGAGATTCAACACTTCGTGCTTTGGCTGTTTTTCTTTAGTCTGCGGGCAATAAAGTTTTGTTAGAAATCATTCTAAGAAAAGTTGTTTGCCCGCTGCAAAAGTTTTTCGCGGGTTTTGGCCAGGTTGCTAGGCTAATGCATTTCAGTTTGTCTCAATCAGCCAATCAGAGTCGTTGCCTTATTGTCGGTCGGCTCGATTGCGTATTATTGAATCACAAATACATCTGTGTTGAGTCTGTGCGGATCGCAAATGGGAGTTCTCTTTTTTAAAATTCTGCGAAGCTAAATTATCGTCGCAATCTTGGAACATTACTGCTATTCAACATTTACTGTAGAAATTTTGGAGGTTAGCTTGTGTTTTCTTGTAACATCCTCATTGTGTGGTAGTGTAAATGGTTGCAGATTTAGACCGTTTAACGTGATAAATACATCAACAATGCCGAGACGTGGGAGGAAACGCAAGGCGTCGGCTTTGGTGCAAATCCAAACTACGGACAATAACAGTGGAGGTAACGATGGGACAGTTAGGCAAACCAGATCGCAAGCTCGGGCGATTCGTCGCTTGTTGAACACTTCAACAACAACAACAACAGCAACTATGACCACAACAAGTCCGGCAAGTGCTAGCAGTTCTAATAATTCTACCGGGGTTTCAACGCGGGGTGATGATGGGTCAGCACCGGACCGAGCCATGTTCAGGACGTGTCAAGCGGCGCAAACACGGAAGTATCAACACAACAATCAACGGGTACAATATCGGCTTCCAGCCATGACCGTGTGTTGCGCTCCTATAGAGTCTTTTTGCTCCTATAGAGTCCACAGCGTATTACGTTAACGGTGAGTGACTGGTCGTTCAACGTGTACAAGCATCAAGGACAGTGTGAATACGAGACTATCGGAGACTTATGGCCTTGTGGACTTGCATAAGTCTTGTCATGTGGAAACTGTATGCCTGATAGGCCTATACGCTTAAAAATGGCATGCGGCTGCAGCGAATAAGTTTTGTCAGTTGCGTTCTTTTCTAAAACTATCGAAAATGAATTTAACGGCTATCTCCTGTTTCAATCCCTGTATTTATGACGCCATAATTCGACCTCCTAGTTCAGTGAAAACAAAAAAACAATGCTAATAGCTAGGGGCCTACTTATCACAAACTCATAATTGTATTAAGCATATAAAATTATTTCGTGTAACTGTTTCCTGAAAAAATGACTTAATTTACGCAAAACTTGTGGACAAAATTGAATATTATATTTGGCTTCACTGTAAAAAAAAAACAACAACTAAAATTTTCAGGAAAATCCAGGAAGCAATTCTGCCAACAAATTACCGTAAAATTTACATTATAGGCCTACTGTAAAAATTAATTTGATCAAAAC
>JAMKCH010024769.1:0-20314 GCA_023653785.1 Ophioderma brevispina | reverse complement strand
TATCTTGGTAGGACCATCCAGAAAATAGGAAGGAGCCTTGGGTCTGGAGTTTTTGCCGATGACATTGTTGATTGTTTGCCAGTGTTTTTTTATGTGTATTTTGTAAATGTTAAATTGTTGATTCGTTTTTTTCGAGTGTGTTTAAATTAAGCTCCAGCTTAAGTTATTTCTATATTTAACATAATTATTTTTGTTTAATATCAGTTTGGGCATGTTTTATATCGTAGTTATTTGATAACCATAAAAGAAGAGATCCCTACTATACATGGGACTAAAGTTTTACCATTGGGTATTATTTTGTTGGCATAATACCCCGATGGTTCGACATATTTACCGAAATACACCCTTAACGTTGATAACCTTCGTCTTACGTGGGGGGGGGGGGGGTTACCACAGTAAATTTTCTTCCGGTGCACTTAAATGTCAAATGTTTCAAAAAGCTTCGCAGGTAATTGTTTTCCTCATCCTTTTCCTGGTCATTTTTAATCGAATTAAAATGTGATTATCGCCCCTTGCCGCGGGTTTAAGTATGCCTCCAATTGTCCCAAGGGGAGGGTGTGGTTGCTACCCAATATGAATTTATGCTACAATTTATTGAAACTTTTTCACAGAATGGCTCTAAAACCCTATGTTATTATGATGTAAAATTTATCAATTGCCATCAATTAGAAATGAAAACCCAGGCAAATCGAAAAATATCCCTAACTTATTAGCGCCAACACATCCCACTCGCGAACTTTGTGACGTCATTGTGACGCTATACTAGATATGTTGGTACTAATTTTCGTTGAAAGCTTCTATGTAATCCTTTCGGTTATTTTAGCGAAAACAAATGCCAAGGTATCACCTTCACCTGTGTTAGGGTATGCCGTTTAAGTCGAAGTAAGAGGTGGTCGGAGCATCAAATATATTTTGGTACATTTTTTTATAAATATTCCGCACTTTTAGATCTAAAGTCTATGTTTTTTGAAGAACTATCATTGTCATATTTGTGCTGAAAAAACCAACGCCATGAAAACGTAAAAGGATTCGAACAATGGATGTTCTAATTTTGGCCGGCTCGACGGGGGGATGTTTATGACGTCCTTGTGACGCCACCTAGGTATTTGGTACTTATTGGGTACTTATTTTGGTATCAGTTGAAAGAAGAAGATCATAGCACCTGTATCAAAAATCATAAGCATTGGGTGACCTTTCTCATAACGATTCTCAAGGGGTAACACCCTGTGTCTTGCTCCTAAAATCATAGTCAATATTGAAATACAATTTTAAGAAAATGGCATTTCATTGGGGATTTTACATAGGGCTAATGTAAAAATGGATCAGGGTTGGCAATACTCCTCTATGAAGTAGGTAAAGGTTCAACATATGCTTTGAATTTAAAGATGGCAAGGTAGCTACATATAAAGGTAAAAACAAATATTTCGAGTTTTTTACCCCAAAGGGTCAATCTTGATGCGTCATCATTTTTCGTCATATGCTCTAACCAAAAAATATATTTGGAAATAAAAAATTCATTATTCGTGACCTCAGTACATCCTAATGCGTATAAAAATAAGGTAGACGGGGGTTAAATGGTTGCAGAGTATGTGTGTCAGAGAAAAATAGCTCCTTGTTTCATGCCCAAAAAAACAAGTATAATCAGAAATGAGAAAAAATCGCCGTTAAAAGTTTTTGTTTGTTACATAAGTCAATGGGGGGAAAATAATTTAAAACTGATTAAATGAAACGAAATTATATTTGCGAATGAGGTGAAGGTAAATAACAATATATTATCTGGTCTATCGAATATGCAGATAATAAATAATTGAAAATTTACATATTTTTCTCCAACATTGATGGCGTCATCAAACTGACGTCATCGGGCGGCATGCATCCCAATTTTTTTAAAAGGTACATCCATTTTTTCTTGGTTTACTAAACCTAGAGATTTACAAACCATGCGTCATGTCGGAGGATACGGGGGGGGATGCCGGGTAACGGGGGACGCTCACGGGTCTAGCCATGCGTAAAGTCGTCAATGTACGAAAGGCGATTAACTCGACAGTGAGTAATGAGCCCGTATTACGCGCATCTAAGGAGCGGCGGGATGTAAGGCTAAAGTAACAATATAGTTTTAAACGAAATACGTTGTGTAGTGTATATAAATAACATGCAACTCTAACAACTTGGACGAATGTTCGAGAAAGGGTTCTTGCTTTGGCAAGACGAAGAATGTATTACGATGTAATGTCCAAGGAATGTTCACATAATTTCCACATCAACGTAAATATTATCTGAGAATGTTTTGAGAGAAAAGAACGCATGTGGAATGATAGTACTTCAATACTGAAGATCCAATTTATCAAGAAAACGGCCTTATTTGACAAAATTAAATAATGATGGAAATTAATTTTGATCCACTCAAAAAATGGAATTTAAATTTAAGTTAAACCTTTTAGCTTGGATCCTGAATGAATGACAAAAATCAATTTCATGAATAATTTTTAATTTGTCAAGATAGACCTTTCTGACAAAGTAATCTTTTCAGTGAATGGTGCAACGGTACAATCAAAGATAAGCATTGTTCGCAAACGCTAAGCGTACTCGCCGATACCGTGGATTTGTAGATGTCTGCACTACGTAGTAGAGTGAATGCTATTTCCCATGCTGTATTTTCGCATTAATTATTGTAACAATTCAAGGGTTTTAAAGTTTTTTTAACGTGTTTAAAACAATTATTTTATGTAGTTTTCAGAATCGCGGTGTATGTGTGTGTATATATTGTACTGTATACATCATGATGCGCATTCGTGTTTCTGTGAGGAATAGGTGCAGACAAATAAAACCTATTTGACTACTGTCCAAAAAAGGATTTGATACATTCGGATTTAGAGCAATACTTTTCAGCTGCTTTTGCGTAAGAACTGACGACTCTTTAACTTTAACAGCTTTAACAGTACTTCTATCATCGGAAACATGCGTGAATACTCCCATAGGTTTGCATAGTGGGTATGGACGATGATCCTGAACCATAAGTTAAGTAAGGATTTACCTTACTTGACCCCAAACATATTCCAAAAGTCCAAAACTTCTACTTAACTTATGTTAACTACGAACTGCACTTTTTCAGGTACATCACCGTTTTCAGGTTCATCAACGTTTTATCCCATTTGAAAAACAGTGGAACTTGAAAACTGAGAGAAAATTTGGAAATGGCATAAAAGTGTCTCATAGGAAAGTTCTTATGAGTTTGAAAATCTGTAACATTCAACTCGTTTTGTAATGCAGAAGGGATGTCTCGGAAATTTAAAATCAGCATTTTCGACGGCAAAAAAATACATTTGAGGTATGGCAAAATAATGCATGGCTGGCAAATAACATAGGAGAACGAAGATTCACTTTAAAGTTTTTCTTTAGGATAGATGGTATTGTGTTATCTTAATGTTCATTTGGATTGGAGAAGCCTATTTGATTGATCTAACTCATATACCATTTTAAAGTTTTTATTGTGCGTAAGTTGATAAGACAAGTAATATATGATTTGAGGCATTGAATAAGGAAATGAACCCTGATTTTACCGCCAAAACTCGTTTTTTTAGCATTGACAGATTCTTTTCTCAATTACCATAGCATAATAGGAAAGTGCAGGCATGCAATTGGAGAGACCCGTATACTTGAACGATTTTTCACTTTCACTCATTCACACTTATGATATCTTTAAATATTTTTCTTATGTTTTGTTTTGTTTGTTTTGTTTTTTATTTTGTTCAGCTTAAGAACCCTATACGTACTGATGCCATGTGATTTGACATTTTTTCGCATGATTTTGAATATTAGTTGATTGCACTTTTTGTGTTTGTGTTACATTTCTTGATGCAAAGATTGTTACTTCTCCTCTATTCGCGTAGCCCTAGCAGATTATAGACCCTTTGACAACCGTCGACGATGGTTTAAACATTTTAACGCCAAAGGGAAAACGGGTTTCAACACTACTTGATTAACAGAAATACCAACAACTTTACGAGATAGTGTGAGGACTATTGGAAAAGGTTCGCAATGTCTACTTACTTACAATTTCCCGTTGCATATGTATTCTTTTCTGGTATCAAAAATCTTTTTTTGAAAATAAATAAAAAACTTAAAAAAAGCAAAAAATAAAAAAAATAAAAAAAATAACAACTGTTTTTTTAAATTTCATTCGGTCATCATAAAGCTAAATAAGCAATGGCAATACTATAAGGAATTATTGTCATATTTGTTTTCTATACTGCACATGTGTCAGTAAAATCGTATCCAACGTGGAGTAAACCCACCTTTTCGGTACGATTTAACTCCCGGGGGGCCACTGACCTGAACTTGTTTTTTGGGGTTTTTACAGGTATGTGCGGCCCAACTTTTTCAGCCGTCTCTGCAGTTCGCAAGGGGCCGGGGCATGTTATAGTTCACAAGACCCCCACTTCAAGCAAATTTTTTGATTTTAACTACTTTTTTGGCCAATTTTGTAATAAATTGGATTGATTCAGCCAAATTTATTGGTCGAGCTTATGAGTTGCTCAAAATATACCGCCAATAGTTTAGTTCTCAAAGGTCCAAATTGGTCGATTGTTTTTCAGTTTCGAGTTTTCGGCAAATTCGCAGACCCCATTTTCTCAATGTCCAAGGTGGACCCAAATGGAAGTTAAGTTGAGCCCCCTCCCCGGGGGATTACCTCAATTTGACTACCGATTTTTACTCCACAGGGTGATGGTACTCCTCTTATTGACTTTTGTTTTGTTTGTTTTTTTACATGACAGGATGTCCAACAATCGGCATACAATCTACACTTTTTACTAGTACGCTCAATCTGGCGATAAGGGCTGCGAAAATTTTTTTAAACTAGGGTAACAAAATACATCTCACTTAATCTCTGATGTCCTGTAATACCAATGTGAAACTTTACACCATTAAGATAACCTCTAATTCATGTTGTCCCTGGATATTTTGGCCTACAAATAATAAAACAGTGGGTGACATTTTTCATGGGTGTTAAAAGAATGTTGCAAGCACGTGTGCCCTTGGAATTTTTTATTGAATTTTGATTTATTCCATTAAATGTTATGATAACAAATGTGATAATTCAACTTATAGTGGTTGATTTTTGATAGCGATTGTCTGCATTTATATTTTAGGCGTCCCAAAACTCTTAAATTCGATTTAATGGAAAGAGGAGAAGGTTAGTTTCAATTATTTTCAATCTTAACATACTTGTGTGGATAAAAAAAAAACCGGTGGTACTGTTGGTACAAACCATTTGCTGAGGAAAAGTCTTGAAATGAAGACCCAAACATAGATATAATACTGTTGAGACTATCGATTATCCGATGAAAAAATAATATTTTTCATAAAATGTTTTAATTAATTTCATTACTTGTTAGACTTGATAGTGAATTGGTGATCGTAGACGAGGCGAATCTTGCTTTATTAAGCACATTTGAGGTCTTTGCATTATATCCATGCAACTAGAATCAGTAAGCATTGCCTTAAGAATATGAACTTTAGAGAGATTAGTGGTTTGGGTGTAATTGGAGAATTAATCCTGCGCACAGAGTAGTATAGACCGGGTTTATATGACTTCCGTAAGAAGACACTATCATTTTCATTATGCGTTTGTTCAGTTCAATGGCGTTTTTTTTTTTTTTGTTCAGGTCATCGAGAAACAACAAATCTTTTCATCGAAACTCACTGTTAAGTACCGATTATACTATTACCGATTCCATGAATTCCGGTGTAAAAGGAGATATGGTCCGCCAGAGCCATAAGCCCCGGGCTCCATAGAAGACAACGGAACGGGAATTAAAGCGTGAAAAGAATGTTGCGTGAAGAGTCAACGGAACCGAGTGCCCTATTTATCACCGTTGTAAGTAGTATGAGTCCGACGGACCATATCTCTGCCACCCACCGATGGTTTGTAAAAGTAGATTAGTTCCGACAGGAAGCCATAGTCCGGGCTCAATATAGATAACGTAATGAAACTAATGTTGCGGTGAAGAGTCAATCAAGTGCCCTATTCTTTACCTTGTCACGTTGTAGGTGGGACATGGTCCAGCGGACTAAAAAAAAAACTTCCACGCACGGCACAAAAAAACAGTCGAGCGGCTTGAACCAAACCAGAGAAACACGAAAGAAATATAAATAAAATAATAACACCATACGCTGTCGCATATATTCAGGCTCTGTGCATTCACCACATTTTGCAATATTCTGCCATGACCTTGACTTCTCTTGTACTCGAATTATTTGAACGATCAGAACTCTCAGAACAATTGGATTTTTTCCCAAAATTTTAAATTAGATTTATGATTCCAAAACAAGCCTAGTCTTAGGGTCCTTTTTTTCTATGATGGCTTCCAAAATGGACATGCAGTCATTTGTGAAGCATCTCAAAAACAAACATAATTATAGGACTCTTCCAGGGTTATAAGTTTACAGTCTATTGGAAGGAAGCTTACCTTTGACCCACAATGTTTCTTGGGATGTGAGGTAACCGTTTCTGTGTGTAATACCTCGAACTTTACTTCTGGACATTACTTCTTCCGAAAGATTACTCGCTGATGACGTGTCCAATACACATTTAGTACATTAACAATATTAGTCCATAAACACATGGCCTTCCATACAACTCTAAACAAAGTTGGGTAAGAACTTCTCGATGCTTTTTTTACAAATCTGTACTGTCTTACCAATAGTAAAATCAAATTGTTTTTGAATGTTCACATTTAGAACGAAAACAAACTCCGAAGAATTGAAATTTGTGGAAATTCGAAGTCACGTTTCCTTCGTGACTCGCTGATGCTATCGAATATGCCAGGGTGTCTGAATTTTGTGCGGCCGTAGAAATTCGACATACTGTGCCCCTACCCGCGCGGTCGCGGCTGACTTTAGAGTGGGAGGAGGAAAGTTCCAGTGATATGCCGCGAAGTTGTAAGTGTATTGGTTTGCGGACGTTATCAATTAGTGGATTTTGTTGAGTGGGAGATAGATCCGGGATAATGGCCCGACACGGCCTGGCAGTCCCGACGAACTGACGAAGCCGATTAGAGACGCTGGTTTTTTGACAAAAAAAAAAAAATTAAAAGCCCCTATAAGACAGGTGTAAGCCCGGTAAGGAAAGAGTAACAAGAAAGAGAAATAAGAAAGGAGAGAGAAAGCGCGAGACGGAAAGAGAGAAAAGCGAGAGAAGGAAAGAGAGTAAGAAAAGAGAAAGAGAGAACATAAAGAAAATAATTGAGAAAGAAACAGAGAAGAAATAAACACGAGTAAAAGAAAGAAGAATAAAGAAAGAAACAGAGAAAAAAAAAACAGGGAGAAGAAATAAAAACAGAGAGAATCCAATGAAATAAGCCCTACTGCATAGAACGAAAAGGAATAAAACAAACGACTATAACATACCAATACCGAGAAATCCTGACCACAGTCGCCCCGCCTACTGACAGACCAACCGCACCCGCGATCAACACTGCACGAAACTCCCCCAGAGCAAGCAACGAAATACTGAAAAGAAAGAACCATAGCACGAACCAAGCAAAAGAATGCGAGCACATAACAAGTCTCCAACGCGGCAACGGAATTGCTAGGGGAAACAAGGTAAAAGAGATCGAAAGAACCCATAGGAGAAGAAAAGAAAGAAGGAAATGAGGGAGATAGACGAAAGAAAAGACCGAGAGGAGACAGAGAAGAGTAAGGTAAGAAGATAGGGGTAGGGCATACAATACAGAGAGTACGAAGGCAATAAAGGAAAGGACGGGGATGGAGGAAGCATGAGAACGGGGAGAGGAAAAGAAGGATAGAAGAACGAAAAGAAGCAAATAAGGAATAAAAAAATCCTCCCTCCGCCTCTCACTCCCTACCTTCTCTCCCTACCTTCCCCCCTCCCTCCAAACCAGGAAAACCATAACATTACACAAATAAATGCTTTGTTCTCCACTTTGTCCCCACTCTAGCACCTCAGTACACAGACATTTACAAACGCTTAAGTTTGATAAAGCACGTAACTCTTTTGTGCTAACCTGCTTTAGATAGTAATCTGAGAAACACTGCACATTTTTGATACATTATTTATTACAATAATGCCCCCCCCCCCCCCCCCCCCCCCCCCCCCCCCCCCCCCCCCCTCATTGCTCTGGAGTCATTGTTATCTTCATTGAATAAAAGAAAAAGTTTACAAAGAATTATCCAGGACCACCAAATTAGATATTCTGAATTCGTCAAACCTACACAATGTGAACCATATAGTTACACACAATCTATTGCAACATTCATAAAAAAAATCATACTCACAAATTTATTTCAATTGTATATACAACGGTTGTCTTGACGACTATGACGCATTTGATGCCAAAGTTGTGTTTTTTAAACGGATGTTATTCCCTATACTCCAAAAGTGCAAGAACGTTTCATTTGATTTTCTTGTCCCTGGCGAACGATACCTTGCCGATTGCTGGAACACGGGATACAGGAACGCAAGAAATGACTCAGATTGCCGGCTGAATATAGTAAAAACGCGCGCAAAAATGTAGCGATACCAACACACTCTTTACGAATGCCATACGACAATGAATGTTCGATAACTATGTTCTGCCATGTCTGTGCCTTTGTTCGTATCTCCCGACCCGATGTACGTCATTTTAGAATTCATAATGAGCGTTTCTTAACTTGTAATAGGTACGAAGTCCAAAGTAGAGTGCATGGAGTGATCATCCTTACTGTTATTAATATTTTGTTTGCCACGTAAACAGGGGTTAATCTATTAGTGTATTTCGTCCACTGTTTCTTGGCAAATTACCCAACTGGATTACTGAAGTCTGTACTTCTTCTGCATACTTTAAGCTTTGATGACCGTGAATTCTCTTCTGTATACAATTCACAAACAATATAATAATTGTGAATATTCGTAACTGTTCTCATAACATCATTGACAAGTCAAAAGAAATGCATGATTCTGTGTTACAACTGGCCGGGAATCGGATGGCCTTAGAGACCGCTCATGCTGTTTCGAATCAAATTCTATGTGAACAAGCGTTTTGCCACGTTCTAGTCTCAGGTAAGATCTTGAGGAAATTCAGTCATAGCTACAATCTAACTACACATTTATTACAAGAAACATGTTGGTGCTGGGCACCATGTTAGTCCCCTGCGCAATTTCTAATTATTTAACACATCCGAAAATAGCCAGAATTGAGAGATAAATACATTTTCCAAACAAAAAAATGCATGTGTATGTGAATTTTATTGAAAACTATGGTATACATAGTGGTAGGTAAACTCAACTCAGTTCACTATACTCTTGTTCAAGTTTACTGTAGTACCTTAATAGTCGACTCGACCATCTTAACTGATGTCATCTGTCAAGAAATTGTCCATTTTTCTGAATATGCAATGATATAACAGGCACTGCGGCACTTCGCCCAACCTTGCCTATATTTGACCCCCTTAAACACGTGGAAATAGAACCTTGTACAGATCCAATATAAATTTGTATACAAACACTGCAAATACCATCTATCTCACACTGTACTCATTTTACTTACAAAAAACTATTTTGTGTTTTGCATTCATATTTATTCCCATGTTCATCTCAACCATTACGTAATTTTAGCACTGTTCATCATTTTCAATTGTCATGAAAAATTGTTATGGACCAAGGCTCTTCAGGCTTCAGCAGCAAAAATCCATGTCTGTCAAGTTATACATCTATAGCCCCTCGCTCCTCGCGCGGGGCAATATGTGCGATGTCTGTGTTGACAGCAGCGAAAAAACTCAAATTATATCAAGAACCGGCAAAGTTTTGACACCTGATTTTGGTTGTTTGTTCGCGGGGATTTTAATCTTGTGGGGTGTTAATTTGATACCTTCACAGTGATCATTGGACCCATAGTGGCTTATCTGGTGTCAAAACTGACACCAATATGAGCTGAGCCTACATCCTGTGAAAATATTACGGAATTTTGCAATGGGACTTTGGAATTGTATAGTTTTTCTTTAATATAAATATAACAAAACTAAATACGTGGTTTTACAAAATTGGACTTGTGCATAGAAACGTTTCTCCCTTGCAAGTTTGGGGAATTCTACAACTTATATCAAATTCCCACAGAGTATGTTTGCACAAGCGATAGCTTTTTGCATGCCCTTAGTATTTATCAGGTGTTCAAATTGACCGGCCCAGCTGCTCTATCTTGATCCTTCCAAATTTTGTTTAATTGTAATTTAGTGGTATTGTCTCGCCTATGAACGATGTTAGTAAACATTTATAAATAGAGTTATCAGACAAAAAATCACACGTCAAATTTTTTTTTTTTTAAAAAATTCATTTTTTTCATAATAAGATTAAAGTGACTGTTGTCTGGATTCACTTCAGTATTTTTAGTCTTAATTTTTGCTGAACTTGCTCCTAAACCTGTAGCCTTATCATAATTATTAACATGTGAAATTTACATTTTTGCCAATACAGTAAATTCAACTGATTTTATAAATTCTTATCGTTACACTCTTACATGATCTTCAAATGCTCCCAAGTTATGAACTTCCACTAAACTCCTTGCCTTCTCATTATTTCATTCCCAAGGCTTGCCACTGAATCGTTAACTTCCGATTGCTTTTATTGGAGAAATTAAGAAAAATATCCAGATCCTATATGAGACGTATTCGGAGCTTCAAAGATGACGTTACCTTCTAAATAGGCCGCCATTTACGAAATCTCTCTCTGTTCTATTTTTTTGGGTTTTTTTGCCCACTCAGCGTTTTATTGGACTCAGGCAACCGAGATAGGAACATTACGACTCAGGTAAGGCATGCCATTATAGCTAGCGAACTGAACCCCCCCCTAATAGCATAAGAACCTTAATTGTGCCAGTCTACCAGAAAAAGGTCATAGGATCGACATATTAAAATACCAAACACGGAAAAAAAAGTGTGGAACATGCACAAACAGGGGGTGGGCAAGTTTTGTACGGGGGTTACACATTTTTAAAAAGTGTTCTAAAAGTGAGACTTTATTGTTCCCGATATGTTTTACATGTTCACTTATGAAACTCATGTAACTATTTTGACTAGCTGTGGAAAAGAGTTTCTAATAGCTTAGGGTAAAAACGGTTCAAGGTCATCGTCCTGGGGCAACTTTTAAGTGCTCCGATTTTGTTGAAACTGGTGGCAAATTATGCGCTTCAGCTCCCTCTTGAACTAAGAAACTCCTTTTAATTCCCCATTATAACACCTCGTTGAACTTTCAAGAATAAAGATGGCCACCCCATGGACTGTTTAGACCTTCAATACTTTTTCCTCTTAAAATGGAATCTATATATTGCACGAAAGGTGCAAAACACAATTGCCTTTCTCAAATTATCTAGCCAGAGATGGTACAATTTCTGGCTGCTTCACTGAATTCCTCAATGTTCTTGTCTGTGCATTGTTTGCTCGCAACCTTGGCAGACCAATAGATTTTGCATTGTCTGTTGGTGCTGTTTGTCCACACCAGAGTGTCCTGAACCTGTTTTTTCATGGTAACCCAGCTTCTTCAAGGACACCCACTAGATCGGCCGATTCTGGGTTATACCCAATAAGACAACAATTTGACATCATCTTTCGTAGGAATCGGGTCATCCTTAACCTTCAACCCCGGAAATAACACCTTGAACAGGTAAACCCCTTACCAGACGTTCCCAATAAAAACTATACAATCAAACTAAAATTATAAAAAAATATAATTGTTTTTGCAGATATTTTGACTTTATTTTTTAGCACAAGACACTAAGCTAAATCCTCGCTTTTATCCATCCAATTTGATGGACTCCAAGCTGAGATATTGTGCATTGAACACAAAGGATAAAATTAAAAAAAGGGGTGGGAAGAGGGGGAAGAGAAGGGCAAGAAACTAAAGGTATAATGCGTGTAGGTAATATATTATCCTCATTGAACTGTCAAGATATAATTTTTCAGTGAAAGCACCAAAATTATTTGTTGTGGGTGAAATGAGGGATTCACTTTCAGGGGGACATAATCCTGAATTTCGTGAAATTTGGGGGAGTTGACTGTTGACACTAACGTATCAGTCTCCAAGTCGTTAGGACAAACTTGTGGACAAACCGGCTCTAATGTGGATGGACAATTCACCCTTCCCCTATTCCCCACTGCTTCCGAGATGCCACAAAGTAGCAATAAAGGAAGGATGGTTTGTTCGTCTCAGTTTACTTTCAACACGGGTGTTTTTTATGTTTTCTACCGTCTGCTGAAACCTGAGTAAGGCTGAGACAACAAGAACTGAATTGGAATTGAATTCCCCAATGCTACATGTATTATTAGCATTGTGACATTATAAAGTAGAAAGTTGTTTATATCACAAAAGGAGCAACCTCTATACCACCTTTTTTATTTCATGCGTCTTGAAAGCGTGTTTTCAATGGCAACTTTGTTTATAACAGATAGCCGAAACTAGTCCAACAGGTTTTTCAAGCACATTCTAGCACATTCTGTTTTAGTAATGGTTTGTTAGATACGTCGAGAAAAGCTTATTCCAAAATTTCACTTGAATACTTATCTTGGCGGTTTGATGTTAATTCAAGCAAATCTGTATCACGGGTTTCCATAGGCTACTGTCTGTAATTTCTGTCCGTTTACGGACAGAACATACAATTTTGCGAATTTCTTACGGATACGACCGATTGCCAAGTAAAATTGGGTACACGTGCATTACTAAGGGCTAACGGTTCAGATGAATAAAAATCTAAACTTTTTGGGTAAGTCGGGGGACGAGCTGTGGATCTTAATGCCCCTTTAACCTAATTCAGAATATTTAAAGGGAGGGAGAGGGGGTGAGTGAGTGAGTGAGTGAGTGAGTTGAGTGAGTGAGTGAGTGAGTGAGTGAGTGAGTGAGGGAGGGAGGGAGGGAGGGAGGGAGGGAGGGAGGGAGGGAGGGAGGGAGGGAGGGAGGGAGGGAGGGAGGGAGGGAGGGAGGGAGGGAGGGAGGGAGGGAGGGAGGGAGGGAGGGAGGGAAGGGAGATGAAGAGAGAGTGAGTGGACTGGACACAGAAAGAGAAGGGGACGAGGCTGAGAGGGAGAAAGGGATAAGAATGAGGGAGTCAGGAAGACGTGAGTGACGGGTGAGTGAGTGAGTCGAGTGAGTGATTGATGAGTGAGTGAGTGAGTGAGTGAGGAGGGGAGTGAGTGATGTGAGTGAGTGAGTGAGTGACGTGAGTGAGCCCTGACCCCCCCGTGAGTGAGTGAGTGACGGTGATCAAACTGAAACCTAGTGATCTTACATTGTTTTTTCTTTTTCAGTGGTGCTTAGAGCAATTCACGGCAACTATTATGAAGGTCCACAAAACAGAAAACAGTTGCAAAATAAGATAGATAAAAACGTCTACAGTGCATCAACAAGAATTGGACGAAAGGATAGCTAATGTGACAGAAATATGCGACAATATCGAAGAAGAGCCTTGCTTTGCCGAGCCATACGATGACACTTTAAAACACACTATGTATTAGAACAACATAACTGATGTTTTGCTAATACCAAAGGATAGGGTGTGTAACTGCGAAGCGGATTCTAATGATTTTGGGGGAAGTCCTACAAGAACTATTGACGATATATCTTCACGCGAAGCACATTCAAAGAATAATTTAATTATGTTAAAGGATGTGCCACCGGAATAAACGAGAGTGGATGATCGAAAACTACCGAAAGTCATGTTTGTCCGAATCCATCTCTCGCAGGTAGTTTCGCGACTACAAGAATAAGTTTCAAGTCTCGAGGTGTTCGACAGAACCCATACTTATTAGAAGACACGGAATGCGCTAATAAAGGAAGTATCGAAGAATGCAATCCAGAGGAATTAGAAACAAGGAGAAAATATCACCTGGTCAGAATGGTGAGATATATTTGATCCGACTCAAGTGGATAGATTGATAGACATTGGAAGGAGATGTATAAGTTGTGTTCCCCGTGTGCAATTAGATTGGATTAAGTTGGAAGTTGGAAAAAATTAATGAAGAGGCAGATTTTATAATGGATGCTTTGGGTATCAGCATTCTAGCCAAGATATCCTGGAAAAGAAAATAGCCACCCAACCAATACATCTTTTGATAAATCGTGGATACGTTAGTGTACAGCTTTCAAAATACAATTGAAAACGAGATATCAGAGGTTTATGGTTTAGATTTGCTGTGTGGTACGAAAAACAGCTATTTTGCCTAAAAATTGTGAAAATTCTTGTGGAAAATGTCTTTCAAATTAACCGTTAATTATACAGGGGGGTACAAACTGACCCTTATTGTGTCCACCATTTTTATGTTTTTGAATAACATTATATCTAAAATATGTGGTATCGGAAAAGCCTTTTCATTATCTTTAATATGCCCCAAAGAGAATTCCGAGGCCGAGCTGAGTCTTTAACCCCTATCCACGGGATTTCTAATATGACTGCATGGCGGCCAACTAAGCAAACGACTCACAAAAAATTAATAGGATAGTGTCTATATGTGTTATGCCAAATAAAAATTAGTTCTTAAAAGGTAAGTTATTTGAAACACTTTTTTCAAGATTTTTGTGGCATATTTCGGTGTACAAATATAGACAATACTTTAAACATCCAAAGTTGGATCACCGAGCTATGTTCCTTTATATAGTATGCTTCATTCAACTCCTCCAGAGACTAGATACATGTATCAAGTTAATTTATCTTTCAAATGTTTTATGAGTGATGAGGACGTAGAAACGTTAGGAGGGCATCAAATAGTACTTTTCTTCTGGAAACTGATTTGATTCACTGACCCGTTCATTTCTTAATGTGAATCCGTGGACAGAGCGCAAAACAGACTTTTTATTCAACGACTTCACTCGGTCTATACCTATAACCGATGTGGAATATCTTTCAAGTATATTAAAGAAATGAAACGAACCTTTAAGATGGTACCCACGTTGGTCCAGTGATACGGCGCAGGACAGTTGATGCATTAGACCGTTAAATCGTGAGTTCGAGCCCCACTGTGGTCAACGTTTTGTGTCCCTGCCCGCAAGAATCCTTTATCTCATTACACGTCCATCCCAAACGAAATCTGTGCAGCTGTTGGGGAAATCACAATCAATCAATATTATGTTGTTATCACCAATTACAGCAAAATACAATTTTAAAAATAATTATAGAATACAGCAAAATCAATTAGAACCCTGTAATAATGGATCGGTTTGAGGGGTCGCTAGATGAAATAAAATGATTCTGTGATGATATTCCGAGTCTATAGCCAGCGAAATTTTATCTTATTAAAAGCGCTTATATACAATATATAACAAATGTTCTTATACCACATATTTTAGACATATGTTACCTAAAAATTCAGAATGGGGGACACAATCAGGGTCAAGTTTTTTTACACACCCTGTAACTATTTCGTGAGCTGAGTATTACAGGGTTCTAACAGTATATTGGTCATTTTGAGATAGGACGTTTAAATGCCAAAAATATATAAAGAATTTTCACGCGAAGTTGGACCATTATTGATTTGCCTTTGTAACACCCAAGACAAACTAAGCTTAGCTCATGTCAATTTCAAAATATTATCATCTCCATAAAAACCCAACATGGTCAGTTTGGATTCTTGTAATTTCTAAGGCTTCCTATTTCCATAACTAATCATGCAGTACGTTTTCTGGCCCATGAATGTTCAAAGGGTGCGATCAGCTGCAGGCCCTCTGATTTTAACACTTAACAACTTAAAGTGACCAAGGGGGTTTTTCACTCCCGTTGGTGCACCAAGTTGGGGGTTCCATGGGACCCCCCCCCTAAGGAAACCACTTTCCCGAGGGATTTTTGCACGAAATTTATACCACAATCATGTGAAGGGTCATAAGAAACCCCCAAATCAGCAATAAAATGAGATTTTTGTGTTTATGTTTGGGTGCAAATTTAGGGGCAGAAAATTGTTTTAAACACGCGAAAATTGGGCAAAAAGACGGAAATTCAATGAGCCTTTGCTTACTCAACCTTTAAAAACTTATTTTAATGTTTATATCTATTCTATAAGACCCAAATTACTTATATTTAACACAATCCAGCAGTTTTTAGGGATCCTGTATTTTTTACGGGTGTTGCAAAATACACTCATTTTCCCATAGAGTTGTGTACCGTAACGTTTGGCAACGTACATGATGAATTGTTTGTTTTTCAGCACATAACGGGTTAATTATTTTTTAATGTTACTAATAATTGTTTACTTACATGTATTTGTGACTTATACAGCAAAAAAAAATTTGCTTTGGTTCTCGGTTTCTTATTCTTATTTTTAAAAATATTCTCAAATGACTTCCGTTAGTGCCCAAGGGGGGGTTTCCATGGGACCCCCATAATTATCTCATTACGGCTTGGCCGATTTTAATTAGTTTGGTATGAAAAAGAAGCGCATTTAAAAGTCAGACAATTACAAAAAATTTCGGCGCAAAAACGCCCGCCGTACAGCGGTCGCGCGAAACAAATTTTATGGGGGTCCCTAGGAACCCCCCCCCTTGGTCACCTTAAGTGTTAAAGCCAATGTATTAGCACATTTTTTGAAGGACGCCCCCAATTTTTTCAAAAATTTGTAGATTTTTTACGACGGTGCATTGGTACTGGCTAGTAAACTATACCTGTAATGGTTAAGCTCGGAAAATGTCTATGTGTCACAAACGGAAAATTTTGTATAAATAATTATTATCGTGGACCCCGATAAATAAGTCAACAACGGCTGCTGGACACGGCCTTCCCTGTGAAATATCCGGGAAGTAGCGCCAGGTACGTGTCTACGTTCATCCATAGTTTGTTTTTACTATTTCGGGCCAGTCAAATTAGAGGTTAGTTTCTCGATGTGGCACTATTCATCATGACGGACATAAACGTAAGCATTTCCAGCCTCTGCCGTCAAGTCCAATCTGGGATCCCAATTCTATTACAAATCGCTTATTTTGTGATAAATACCAATTTTTTATCATGTCTCGTTCGCGGGTATAGTTTTTTCCTAGTCAATTACCAACGTAACTGTGCAAAAATATCAAATTTTGAAAATTGGGGGCGCTCTTCAAAAATGTGCCAATATTGCTTTAAAGTGGACCCGTGAAAGTGGACCCGTAAACGACATTTTGCCAGTTTTTACGCTAATTGGTTATACTTTTTCCCTACTGTTCTTTTTTTTTGTATTTGTGCAACTTTTGGATAACCCATTTTTTCATAATAAAATCCATCGTCCCGTTAATTAGATTAATTAGGTTTGGGTCCCTAGGACCCCCCCCCCCCATGTCCCCAACTGATTGTCAGAAAAAATATTAATTAATTAAAACCAGTATTAAGATATTTTTCTTGTTTCAAGTATTTTTATATATCCATGTAATTAACATAAATAAGAATATAAAATTCAGTTAACCCTTTATATTCTGATAGGGATTACTTTGCTTTTGACCGTAATCTCCATCACGCCACTGTACAAACCAAGGGGAACTCCACGGCAGAAATGCTCTACCAAAAATATGACCTGTTAAAATGCCATCATTTGTGTTCAATATAGGTAGATTGGACTTAATAGAACCCATATATATTAACAATTTTTGCAGTGCATATATATGTTTGTGGAATAGGCCGTGTTTTTTATTTGTGTTCCCTTTTTCGAATTTAAAAATAATGTTTTGCCTGGAATTTTAGCATGTGTGGGATATAAATTCCGTGCAAAAATTCCTTCGGGAAAGGGGGTTTTCCATAAAGAAGCAATAGTCCGTCCAGGTTGTCCTGGGTTAGTGATGAACACCCTGCCATTGATGATGTCTGTGACAGAAGTCTGTTTTTTAATCCACACATTTGTTTTCCTGTCACACTGGTGATGGCAGTCATACCTCTGTCCATGCTCTTGTTGGGCTAACCCTTTTCAGTTTTTTTCTCCATTGTTCTTGTCATTGACCAAGTCTCTGCAGCATAGGTCCTGGCAACAAAATACCTGGTCGAACACTTTTCCGTTTCAGGCATGTGGCTGTTCGCTCATACGCCACTTCCCCCCATTTTTGTTTGTCAAAGGTACCATCCTGCTCTTGTCCATCGCTTAATTTCATCGATGGGTTTAAATGCTTCATATTGATGATCTGCCCCGATACTACAGCTCATGACGGTAATTTATTGAGGTCTTGCATGTTGCATTCTTGGGACTTCTATATGAAACGTCTATAGTGTATTTTCCCAAGACCGATCGTTCCCAACCATGTGACCAAGCGTGTCCATTACCATGGAGAGGAGGCTATAGCACCAAGGAAATATCAAAGAATTATTGGAGTTAAAAAAAGGCACCACAAAAAATAATTACGTTACCCCTATCCATTGGACGCTGACATTAACATCCATGTTCACATCAACTGTCGCTGATTACATTTACTCTACTCACCTCACTGTTGATCTTCATGAAAGACAGTAAGTAAAAAAATAAATGTGGCCTCTGCCATGATGGTAACTAGCAAGGGTGCAACCCATTCAAACCAGTCGTGTTCCGTGCTGGGCGCTGACATTTTGAATATTGCACGGATAATTATCAGTTTGGGTGCTTGTAATACACACTAATGTCCATGTCTACAGCACAATTAAATCCGCCAAAATATCAGTTGTGATGGTGGTGCTATTGGGGTTAAAAAATTTTGTCCTACCCCATGGCCACACAACGAATGAAATGACACATCATACGTCTTGATTTAAATCAACCGCCGCAATGAATACATCTTTTCACCTATCGCGCATTGCATTATGAGAAAAGAGTATCTGAGCACAATGAAACCAGTACAACTTTATTACACCTGGGCCCCTCTAACACATACATTAATTTGTATCACACCGATTAGTGGTATATGCAAAGCGCCCACAGTCTGTGGAAGAAGCGGAAGCAAAGCCATTGCTTTCGATTGTTGGTACTCTATGTTTTCTTGTGGTCGGCAAAACATGCTAGACGGTGACGTGTATTCAAGATTACGTAACGTTTTGCCTCTCTATCCTATTTAGAACCTCTTTGGTAAACATTAAAAAAAAAAAAGCCCACACTCCATTGATTTAAAAGATTATAGCTTTGTGATTGCACTCACTTGCCGATTTCGACAGGTCACAATTTCAAAGCCTTTTCAGTACAACTCAATACGCAAATGATTCGATTTCCCTGCTCTTTTAATTGAACATTCAAATAAGCTGCTTCATTAATCAAAGTATTCAGAATTGTCGGTTGTAATAGGTTTGCATAGGGCAGCCTATACTTACTTACAGGACAGCCATACCTGGTTCGATTATAAATGACCGAAGTTGGACAAAGTGATAATCTTTGACAACTGGCAATATTACCTGAAACAGTACATCTTACTTTTTGATCATCATCCCTGCCCATCCCAGCACCAAGATCGCTCTTCATAACACTACTATACCAAGATACCCAAAGATGTGTCCATTCATAGCAGAGCAAGTTCCTCTTTTGTTCACGTATCAATCAACACTGTAAATATAAAAGAAATACTCGTCCCTGGTGGGTTCGAAACACCAACCTTTCGGTTACAGCCGAACACGCTAACCGATTGCGCCACAGAGATGGATTCAATATAGTTTGTTCAAGCGTTTTCACCCATGGGTCTTCAACTTAGCATGGTCTTCAAATATAAAAGCAATTCGTCGTGCTAAATGAGCTCCATCCAGCAATCCTTGGACTACGCCACAGAGAGGATGCAGTTTGCTCAAGAGTTTTTCATTCTTGGCCATGTTCTTTCCCCATCATCACCTGCAAAGTAATAAAAAAATTCTCGTGCCTGGGTGGGCTCAAACCACCAAACTTTAAACTTTCGGTTAACAGCCAAACGCGCTAACCGATTGCGCAACAGAGACGGAATTCAATTTATTTTGCTAAGCGTTTTTCCACCCCATTTATGCATGCGTTTTAACTGAACATGGGTCTTCAATATTAAAGCCATCGTCCGTGCCAAAAGAGCTCCAACCAGCAATTCTGGGACTACGCCACAGAGATATGTACATTTGCTCAAGATTTGTCATTCCTTTCATGTTCTCGCTTATCATCAGCCTGCAAAGTATATAAAAAGACTGTGTCCATGGGTGGGCTCGACCCAACAACCTTTCGGTTGACAGCCGAACGCGCTAACCGATTGCGCCACATAGACGATTCATATAATTTGTTCAAGTGCTTCACCCATGTATGCATGCTTTTTAAACTGAACTGGGTCTTCAAAGATTTAAAAGCATATCGTCGGTGCCTAACTAGCTCACGCACTCCTTGGAAACGCCACCAAAAGAGATGATGCAATTTGCTCAAT
>JAMKCH010024768.1:0-131294 GCA_023653785.1 Ophioderma brevispina | reverse complement strand
AGTTTCCATATGTTCCAGGTTAAAACAAGCTTACTGGATTATAATGGGAATCTATAATTGATTGCTATCAATTGCCCCTCATACTAGGAGATTGAGGAAGCAGGACAAGTCTACAAAAAGGTTCACCCATGAGAACCTGTAGACTAAAATTACCTAAAAATTTTGAGTGGACTGAGTTTCTTCAGTTGGCATTATAATGATTGCTATCAAAGGCCCCCTACCCTGGAGCTGAAGCAGGACAGTATATGAATACAGCTGAGTCGCATTTCATGCTGGTAGCCTTCCATGTCGCTGTCAGCATTGCCCGAACCACCGGTAATTCTTGTGATTGTTGCTATCAAATGGCCCCTCTACTAGAGTTGAAAGAGGACAAGTCTACAAAAAGGTTCACTAAAGCCCCATGTTTTCCGCATTGCGGAAATTACGCGAAATTCGCGTAATTTGATGTTAAACGCGGAAAATGCAATTTTGAGATGAAGGAGAACCGAAAAAATGTCAAAAAAGTAATTACTTCACTTTTCCTAAGGAAAAATACTAAGAATATAACAATGGGATTCAGAAATTATAACAAAATGAGCAATGTTACATGCCATGACCCCATCGATCTCCAAAATCCCACCTTGATTTAGAATTCTGTAGACGATCAGAAAGTAATATCAAAGAGATTGCTACAAGCTTGCATCGATTGTCTTTGACTGTACATTGCGATCATGATGAC
Source organism: Ophioderma brevispina (assembly GCA_023653785.1). NCBI lineage: Eukaryota > Metazoa > Echinodermata > Ophiuroidea > Amphilepidida > Ophiodermatidae > Ophioderma > Ophioderma brevispina. The sequence continues at coordinate 130,576 of JAMKCH010024768.1, read as the reverse complement.
CCGACTCCATTTTGCTTCGGAAAATGACGCAATGTTGCAAAAATGTGCTTTGTGCAGTGATCACGCTAAAATAGGATCGTTGTATTTTCCAAGACGTAAGACCACGTGTACGGTGAAATGACTCACTGGATCGTATTTACTCGGGGATCACGGCGATGTGGAATAAACAATTGAAATAATGTATTTAAAAAGTGGCTGCAGGTTAAGTCTTCAAATAGTAAAAAGCTTGTACTGTAAGCAGATTTATGAAATGCATATTTAGCCGGGTCGTCGATCGCGATTTTGCAAGGTTACTGTAGCTTTAAGTAGGAGTTAAAAGTCGAAATGCATTTTCAAGGCAATAGCGAAAATGCGGAAAATGCCATTTCGGGAAATTATAAAGCGGAAAAAGCGGAATTCGCCATTTTTAAGCGGGAAAAATTGGGGCTTTAAGGTTCACCCATGAGAACCTGTAGAATAAAACTTACCTAAAATATTTTGAGAGACTGAGTTCTCAGTTTGGAATTATAATGATTGCTATCAAAGGCCCCCTCACACTGGGAGCTTGAAAGCAGGCCAGTATATGATACAGCTGAGTCGCCATTTTCACGCCTGGTAGCCTTCCTGTCGCTGTCAGCATTGACCGAACACCGGTAAATTATTGTTATTTTGCCGCGCGAAAGACGGCAAAGGTGCAAAATTGGGCAGTCATGCAGTCTTCGATGAGGCAGTACGTGTGAAAAAAAAATGCCCTAAAAGGAACACATAGCGTGGAAACATCGGCCGATTACAATCGGCAATTTCCTACGAAAAGGATTCTTCCCCAGATGGTTCCCTTTCAATAATTTCGTTGAGAATCAGGTCCTTTTTGAAAAAAATTCATGCTCCCCTGAAGAAGGCACGCTTACTCCAGGGACAGACGGAAATAACTGGGGAACAGAGATGTTACGATTAGGGTTGGGGGTATATGGAGCGCGAAAAATCTTCTTGTAACTCTTGGGCGGATATAGGTCCAGTTTTTCCCCCGGGGGAAGATGCCTATAGTATTGTTAAAAGTCGGTAAGTATAAAAAGTGTAGGAAAGAATTCAAGCATTTGCATAATTCATTACTAGTAATAAAATAGGTCTGGCAACGGGATTTCCATATGATCAAAAAAAGTATTTTTGTTCAAAGATCTATAAATTTCTGCAAAAATATTGAAGTAATATTTGATCAGTAAATTCTAGTAGCCCTTTCTTCCTGATCCCATCACCTATAACCCGACCATGATTTACAATAAGAGAGTCTTCCAATTACTAATTAAAAGGTTACTTAAAAAACACAATTAGAAACATTCATATACAGAGTTTTATAGAGCCTTCAATAATACTTCCCAAAAAAATATCATCTCACCTCATTGGACACGTGCCAGATCGGCAAGGGGATGGCCTAAGCAATGTTACTGTCAAAACAGGGTTACATCAAAATTGGGCACTTGATAAGGTCTTATATTGATTAGAGCCTTTGAGTCCCCCCCCCATGTTTGGCTGGGGGGGTTGCCATGAGGCCTCCAAATTCCGCGAACTTTTCATAAAGGTCGGGGGAAAGTTGCCGTCGGAAGGGTTTTTCATTACTTTTTCTGGGAAAAAGGATGTCCTAGGGATAAGCTGGAGGCCCAGCCACATTCTTGGTCAAATCCCAAGAGTGAAAATCACTCTTGGAGTTTTTTTCCCATGCGTGAGAGTGAACATTCAAGATGAATCACTCGGGGAGTCGGGTGATCGGAAATGCTGGTGTCAAAAAATGAACCAGTTTCTTAGACAACTGTTTTAAACTCCTTTTGACGGCTTCATGGAATAAAGTGCATACTAGATTACTAGATTTTTTGACTTATAATTGTCGAATATTAAGCGACGAAAAAAGAAAACCCTGGTTTACGGGCCTGACCGACCTTTCGGAGTAGGGCGGGGGGTCGGCGAAAAAAATAAAATTTTTCTTTTTTTCTTTTTTTTTCTTTTCTGGAAAGCCTAAAATTGCCCTAAAATAGCCCCAAAATCTGAAAATCATGAGGAAAAAATGAACAATTTTACAAAACAAATTTTCTGAAAATAATATGTGCCAAAATTTGGGCTAAAAAACAGGTTGGGGAGTTTACATGATTTTTGGAAAAACTAAAATAAAAAATCTTGCAAAAACTGAAAAATCAGGGTGCTGTTGTCGCGGCGGTCAGGCCCGTAAAACAGGGGTTTTTATTTTCGTCGCCTAACTAACATTTTCTCCCGTTAACATACATCAATATATTATTGTGAAAAAACACCCTAAACGCTATTTTGGTACTGGCCAACCACTATCCTTTGACTTCAAAGGAGCCGGCGCCAACGGTTTTTCTATATTCTAGTATTTTGAACTCCAACAAACAAATTCAAATTAGGTGAATTTAAAGCCAATATTTTTCATCTTACAGCCATTCCACTTCCCTTATGGCATTTCCCGTCACCATATGGACAATATTTTCAGAATATACAGTATTTACGGTTTCTATATATAAATTATATACATATTAGATAGACAGTTTATTTCCACTACACACCCTCTTCCCCACGCCAATTACACGACGGAGACTCTAGAGATACGTCCAGGTTCGAGGTCCGGCGGGAACCATAGGAATAAATGTTAGTAGTTAAGTAGTAAAAGTCTAAATATAACACTGTAAGAGTAGGGTTAAGATAACGATATGTAAATCAGAGCGTGCCGGGCGAGCGTAGGATAGAAGGAAGAGAACGAGAAGGTGGAAAGAGTACACACAACAAGTATGCGATCATTTGTTTGGTGATTTTTTTTTCATTTCTTTTAGTATAAACCCAAGAAAAATACCAGGCCCCATTTGACTCTACCCCCATCAAAAAGTCGCCCTCATTTAGAATGTCGGGGATGAATTAGTATCTGCCACTAGGGGGTCCGTTCATTGCACACACGTCGAGGCCAGTCCTTACACATATGCGCTAATGCAAGTAGTGGCGATCACGAAAAATAAACTTTTAAAAATCGCTCTAGATTGAGGCTATTATCAATATGGTTCCAAAAAATTCATGATAGAAACTCAGAAAGATGAAATCTATATAGAGATCGGAAAAAAATGCCCAAAGTCCAAAATTAAAAACATTTTTGATGGTTTGAAGTCGGCACTCACCAGCGTAGTACCACGCGACACCCTACACTCGCTGTGCTGTCCCCGTTTTTGTCCATCACTCGCAGTTTCTCGGCCAAATCGCACCCGGATTAAAACCAAGAAGGTCACTTTTTGTGTCTATAATATTTAGTACATACTTCCAAAGTATTATGAGCGAAATTTCAGCTTACTAGCATAAACAGGAAAAGTATTTTTTAAATTTTATTAAAAATTTTGAGTGGACTGAGTTTCTTCAGTTGGCATTATAATGATTGCTATCAAAGGCCCCCTACCCTGGAGCTGAAGCAGGACAGTATATGAATACAGCTGAGTCGCATTTCATGCTGGTAGCCTTCCATGTCGCTGTCAGCATTGCCCGAACCACCGGTAATTCTTGTGATTGTTGCTATCAAATGGCCCCTCTACTAGAGTTGAAAGAGGACAAGTCTACAAAAAGGTTCACTAAAGCCCCATGTTTTCCGCATTGCGGAAATTACGCGAAATTCGCGTAATTTGATGTTAAACGCGGAAAATGCAATTTTGAGATGAAGGAGAACCGAAAAAATGTCAAAAAAGTAATTACTTCACTTTTCCTAAGGAAAAATACTAAGAATATAACAATGGGATTCAGAAATTATAACAAAAATGAGCAATGTTACATGCCATGACCCCATCGATCTCCAAAATCCCACCTTGATTTAGAATTCTGTAGACGATCAGAAAGTAATATCAAAGAGATTGCTACAAGCTTGCATCGATTGTCTTTGACTGTACATTGCGATCATGATGACCCGACTCCATTTTGCTTCGGAAAATGACGCAATGTTGCAAAAATGTGCTTTGTGCAGTGATCACGCTAAAATAGGATCGTTGTATTTTCCAAGACGTAAGACCACGTGTACGGTGAAATGACTCACTGGATCGTATTTACTCGGGGATCACGGCGATGTGGAATAAACAATTGAAATAATGTATTTAAAAAGTGGCTGCAGGTTAAGTCTTCAAATAGTAAAAAGCTTGTACTGTAAGCAGATTTATGAAATGCATATTTAGCCGGGTCGTCGATCGCGATTTTGCAAGGTTACTGTAGCTTTAAGTAGGAGTTAAAAGTCGAAATGCATTTTCAAGGCAATAGCGAAAATGCGGAAAATGCCATTTCGGGAAATTATAAAGCGGAAAAAGCGGAATTCGCCATTTTTAAGCGGGAAAAATTGGGGCTTTAAGGTTCACCCATGAGAACCTGTAGAATAAAACTTACCTAAAATATTTTGAGAGACTGAGTTCTCAGTTTGGAATTATAATGATTGCTATCAAAGGCCCCCCTCACACTGGGAGCTTGAAAGCAGGCCAGTATATGATACAGCTGAGTCGCCATTTTCACGCCTGGTAGCCTTCCTGTCGCTGTCAGCATTGACCGAACACCGGTAAATTATTGTTATTTTGCCGCGCGAAAGACGGCAAAGGTGCAAAATTGGGCAGTCATGCAGTCTTCGATGAGGCAGTACGTGTGAAAAAAAAATGCCCTAAAAGGAACACATAGCGTGGAAACATCGGCCGATTACAATCGGCAATTTCCTACGAAAAGGATTCTTCCCCAGATGGTTCCCTTTCAATAATTTCGTTGAGAATCAGGTCCTTTTTGAAAAAAATTCATGCTCCCCTGAAGAAGGCACGCTTACTCCAGGGACAGACGGAAATAACTGGGGAACAGAGATGTTACGATTAGGGTTGGGGGTATATGGAGCGCGAAAAATCTTCTTGTAACTCTTGGGCGGATATAGGTCCAGTTTTTCCCCCGGGGGAAGATGCCTATAGTATTGTTAAAAGTCGGTAAGTATAAAAAGTGTAGGAAAGAATTCAAGCATTTGCATAATTCATTACTAGTAATAAAATAGGTCTGGCAACGGGATTTCCATATGATCAAAAAAAGTATTTTTGTTCAAAGATCTATAAATTTCTGCAAAAATATTGAAGTAATATTTGATCAGTAAATTCTAGTAGCCCTTTCTTCCTGATCCCATCACCTATAACCCGACCATGATTTACAATAAGAGAGTCTTCCAATTACTAATTAAAAGGTTACTTAAAAAACACAATTAGAAACATTCATATACAGAGTTTTATAGAGCCTTCAATAATACTTCCCAAAAAAATATCATCTCACCTCATTGGACACGTGCCAGATCGGCAAGGGGATGGCCTAAGCAATGTTACTGTCAAAACAGGGTTACATCAAAATTGGGCACTTGATAAGGTCTTATATTGATTAGAGCCTTTGAGTCCCCCCCCCATGTTTGGCTGGGGGGGTTGCCATGAGGCCTCCAAATTCCGCGAACTTTTCATAAAGGTCGGGGGAAAGTTGCCGTCGGAAGGGTTTTTCATTACTTTTTCTGGGAAAAAGGATGTCCTAGGGATAAGCTGGAGGCCCAGCCACATTCTTGGTCAAATCCCAAGAGTGAAAATCACTCTTGGAGTTTTTTTCCCATGCGTGAGAGTGAACATTCAAGATGAATCACTCGGGGAGTCGGGTGATCGGAAATGCTGGTGTCAAAAAATGAACCAGTTTCTTAGACAACTGTTTTAAACTCCTTTTGACGGCTTCATGGAATAAAGTGCATACTAGATTACTAGATTTTTTGACTTATAATTGTCGAATATTAAGCGACGAAAAAAGAAAACCCTGGTTTACGGGCCTGACCGACCTTTCGGAGTAGGGCGGGGGGTCGGCGAAAAAAATAAAATTTTTCTTTTTTTCTTTTTTTTTCTTTTCTGGAAAGCCTAAAATTGCCCTAAAATAGCCCCAAAATCTGAAAATCATGAGGAAAAAATGAACAATTTTACAAAACAAATTTTCTGAAAATAATATGTGCCAAAATTTGGGCTAAAAAACAGGTTGGGGAGTTTACATGATTTTGGAAAAACTAAAATAAAAAATCTTGCAAAAACTGAAAATCAGGGTGCTGTTGTCGCGGCGGTCAGGCCCGTAAAACAGGGGTTTTTATTTTCGTCGCCTAACTAACATTTTCTCCCGTTAACATACATCAATATATTATTGTGAAAAAACACCCTAAACGCTATTTTGGTACTGGCCAACCACTATCCTTTGACTTCAAAGGAGCCGGCGCCAACGGTTTTTCTATATTCTAGTATTTGAACTCCAACAAACAAATTCAAATTAGGTGAATTTAAAGCCAATATTTTTCATCTTACAGCCATTCCACTTCCCTTATGGCATTTCCCGTCACCATATGGACAATATTTTCAGAATATACAGTATTTACGGTTTCTATATATAAATTATATACATATTAGATAGACAGTTTATTTCCACTACACACCCTCTTCCCCACGCCAATTACACGACGGAGACTCTAGAGATACGTCCAGGTTCGAGGTCCGGCGGGAACCATAGGAATAAATGTTAGTAGTTAAGTAGTAAAAGTCTAAATATAACACTGTAAGAGTAGGGTTAAGATAACGATATGTAAATCAGAGCGTGCCGGGCGAGCGTAGGATAGAAGGAAGAGAACGAGAAGGTGGAAAGAGTACACACAACAAGTATGCGATCATTTGTTTGGTGATTTTTTTTTCATTTCTTTTAGTATAAACCCAAGAAAAATACCAGGCCCCATTTGACTCTACCCCCATCAAAAAGTCGCCCTCATTTAGAATGTCGGGGATGAATTAGTATCTGCCACTAGGGGGTCCGTTCATTGCACACACGTCGAGGCCAGTCCTTACACATATGCGCTAATGCAAGTAGTGGCGATCACGAAAAATAAACTTTTAAAAATCGCTCTAGATTGAGGCTATTATCAATATGGTTCCAAAAAATTCATGATAGAAACTCAGAAAGATGAAATCTATATAGAGATCGGAAAAAAATGCCCAAAGTCCAAAATTAAAAACATTTTTGATGGTTTGAAGTCGGCACTCACCAGCGTAGTACCACGCGACACCCTACACTCGCTGTGCTGTCCCCGTTTTTTGTCCATCACTCGCAGTTTCTCGGCCAAATCGCACCCGGATTAAAACCAAGAAGGTCACTTTTTGTGTCTATAATATTTAGTACATACTTCCAAAGTATTATGAGCGAAATTTCAGCTTACTAGCATAAACAGGAAAAGTATTTTTTAAATTTTATTAAAAATTCACTAATTCCTATTTATGGCTTCCCTAACCCGGAAACAAGCCGTGTGATATACCGTTAGAAAGCTCTGTTTGTAAGCTATTTTTTCTATGATCATATGAGGTCAGAGGTCGATATCGGGGGCGATAGTTAACATTTTGTTCCCGCCCAGATTTTCATATATTCCCCACGTTTGCCAAAGGAAGGCTGCACTCGACCCAATCGCGATAGAGTGCCCGATGCCCATGAGAGTGACACGTGGGTGAGCCCCCGGGAACTATGGATCGAATACAGTGATACGTCATGCCGCGTGTATGCATTGCGGGATGCGGCGTGTTTCGAGTTTTCAAAAACAGCTTCAGTTGAAAGACTCTATTATTATTACTATTGTATGACCACGGTAGGCATAATATGTAATATTAATTGTTAAAGTTTTTGACATGAAAATAGAAGTGAAATTCATGATCAAATGAGTATTTTGCTTGCATTTCATGTGCACGGCCAGTACAAACAGACCTGGCCTGTATTATCTGATCCACGCAAGTAGTCCAAGGTCAGTGCATGTATGCCGTGTCGGGCAGTTGCAGGCGGTAGACTACCGGTCCGCTTGTGACGTGCTTGTTATTTCATTTCTTTTCTAAAGGCGGGTTTCAATGTTTTGCGCAGTTAAAATAAAATATTTTTTAGCGCTAGTTGTAAATCTCAACATGTCTTTCAATCTGATATTTCTTAGAATCTATTAGTGATATCGAAACCTCCCCATTGAAAATGTAAATGTACTTTGCCATATATCCTGGCCTAAGAGTGTTGAGCAGACTAGTAAATCTAAATTTTCTGTTTGAGGACGTCGGCCTGGATAATGATTGTAATTTTTTTTTTTTTCATGTACAACATATGCCCATGCACATACTATACTCTATGCACACCCATTCATACTGCCACATCCTGCACACCCATGCACACACTAAAATAATCAACTATGCACCTTTCCTGCTTACAAACACATGCCCCATACCCCGGGACCCATGCCACACACAGACAAGCACATCTGCACACACACACACACACACACACTACCCCCACACACACACACGTAAGGAACCTGACTACCTTTACGTTTTGCATGGGCCTTAGCTAAGGATCTCATCAGTCCGGTTTGAATGGATGACCTATGCATGTCCAATATTTACATTCAACCATTAAAATTGTAAACATAATTTAAAAACCAAAATTAACCAAACAAAATTTGAGTCATTAAATATATTATCCAGTGTACAAAACCCTTGCCGACTCCTTGTTTGCCTTCCTCACGCTTTCCAAGAGCCATGGGGACAATTTAATGACCTAACTCAACATCGTGTGGAAACCCCAAGGTTGATATTTGCAAGTTGTGCAATGACAGGGAAGAACCTAACGTATTTATTGATATGATTAACAGGCTTTCATTAGGGCTGTTAGTTTGGTTATTATTATCATAATATTAATGGTTTATATACAAAAAATGGAATTTGCATAAAGCAAAACAATGCTGCAATTTTTCCTCATTTAATGAGTGGTTCGTACTGTATGGTTAGGTATCATGGGAGTATTATGTAATTTCCCCTATAAAAAATGGAATAAACCATATCTTTGGAGTGAAAATGTAGTACTTTGTCATTTAGACAGTAGAACGACTTTTTGTCAGTATTTTCTAGTTTAAATACTTGGGGAGCAAAAACCCTCCAATTTAAATCCATAATGTTTTGCTAATTTTTTACCTACTATGGTAATGATATGCAAAAACCCTACGCTTGAAGAACGTTCGGCAATTTTTTTTTCAAGGGAAATCTTAAGCATCTTAATAATGAACAATTATACCAAATTTCAGTTCACTGCTTTGATAGAATTACTATAAGGGCTTTCAAAAAGCATCTAAAATGTTATTTCTGTTAACTCAACATAGGGTTTGTACAGGTTGAATTTCCACCTGAGACCATAGCCGCATGCATTGTGCGGTATCCAAAAAATAGGCATTACTTGGCAAATTCAAAAGCATGTTAATCCCAAACGCATGGTCCAATCTTCATGAAAACTGGGTTTATTTTATCAGCACAAAGTAGAACTACAAATAAACTATTCATCATCCCAGATCTGAAGTGAATTTGGAGATAATTAAGTCCTCAAATATGGCCTGTTTACTTTTTACCAACAAAGAGAAAAATGCGATTTTTGGCACATTACAAATTGCCATAAACTCCACAAACCGCTTACCCATTCGAAATAGTTTTGGTGTCGATTGTTTCTTTTGACAAGATCTTTCATTACAAAAAATAAAAAGCTGGAAAAAACAATTCTGAAAAATCACCTGGACACCCTCCTGCCACACTTAAAATTCGGCAACGTTACCGGAATAAACCGGCATGTTAAAGGTGCCGAATTTGAAGGTGGCAGTGCAGCGTAGGGTTTCCAGGTGATTTTTAGAAGTTGTTTTTTCCAGCTTTTATTTTTTAAATGAAAGGACTTGTCAAATAGAAACAAATCGAAACCAAATTATTTCGAAGGGGTAAGCGGTTGTGGAGTTATGGCAATTTTAAGGTGCTCAAAATCGCATTTTCGTCTTTTGGTAAAAAATGTAAAAAAGGCCATATTTGCGGATAATTATCTCCAAATTCACTTCAGATCTGGGTATATGAATATTTTTATGTGTAGTTTCTACTTTGTTCGAGAAAATAACAAGTTAATGAAGAGTGGACCAATCGTTTGGGAGTAACAGGCTTTTGAATTTACCAAGTATGCCTATTTTTGGATTACCCACATGAATTGCGGCATATGGTCCCAGGTGAAAATTCAACTGTACAAACCTATGGTGAGTTAATTACACGAACTTAAATTTTTATGGCTTTTTGAAATGCCCATTATATTAATTTATCAAAGCAGTGAAACTGAAATTGGATAATAGTTCATTAGTAGATGCTTAAACGAATTTCTGAAAAAAAAATTGCCGAACGTTCTTCAAGCGTAGGGTTAGTTGCATTATTAATACATATAGGTGTAAAACATTAGCAAAACTTATGGATTATTAAATTGGAGGGTTTGTGCTCCCCAAGTAGATTAAAAACATAGAAAATACTGACAAAAAGTAGTTCTATGTCTAAATTGACAAAAAGTACTAATGTTTCAATCAATAAGATTGGTTATTCCATTTTTATATGGGAAATTACATACTAACTCCATGATAACGAACATACATGTACGAAACCACTCAATTATGAGGAAAATTGCAGCATTGTTTTACTTTATGCAAGAAATTCCTATTTTGTTAGATAAAACCATTAATATTTGGATAAAATAACCAAAACTAACAGGCCTAATGAAAGCCGTGTAAATCATCAATAAAATACATAGGTTCTTCCCTGTATTGCACAACTTGCAAAATATCACCTTGGGGATTTACGATTGTTTATTTAGGTCATTAAATTTGTTCCATGCTCTTGGAAAGCTGTGAGGATGCAAACAAGGAGTAGGAAAGGAGTTTGTACACTGGATATATATGTTTCAAATGAATCAAATTTGTGTGGTTAATTGTTTTTATTTAAAAAACTTAAAAAAAGCAAAAATTTAAAATATTGGGACAATGAAGAGGTATTCATATCAAACAGGACTGATGAGATCTTAGCTAAGGAACCATTGCAAAAAGTAAGGTTAGAGTCAGGTATTTAAGTGGTGGGTGTGGGGGTGGTGTGGGATGTGTGGTGTGTGTGCATGCATGGCTTGTATGTGTGCATGGGTCCCGGGGATGGGTGCATGGGTTTGTAAAGACAGGAAAGGTGATGACAATAGTGATTATTGAGTGTGTGCAGGGGTGCAGGATGTTGGAAGTATGAATGGGTGTGATACAGTATAGTATGTGCATGGGCCATCTGTGTTAATGAAAAAAAAAAAAATTACAATCATTATCCAGCCGACCGGCTCAAAACAGAAAATTTAGATTTTACTCGTCTTGCAACAACAAGCTTAGGCCAGGGAATATATGGACAAAGTACATGACATTTTCAATGGAGAAGGTTAGAAGATCACTATATATCTAAGAAATATCAAGCATTGAAGAAAGAACAGTTGATATTTACACTAGCGCTAAAAATATTTTAATTTAACTGGCAAAAACAGAAACCCGCATTTGAAAAGGAAATGAAATAACAAGCACGTCAGCAACGGGCCGTAGGCTACAGCCTGACCCCACTGCCCGACACGGCATACTTGCACTGACCTTGTACTAGTACGTGCGTGGATAGAGAAAATACCAGGCCAGGTTCGGTTACGCCGGCACATGATTAATGCAAGCAAATTAATCAATTTTGATCATGAATTCACCTCTATTTCATGTCGAAGAACTTTAAAACAAATTAATATACAATCTTATGCTACCGCGGTCATACAATAGTGATAATAATGAGAGTCTTTCACTGCGAGCTGTTTTGGAAAACTCCGAACACGCCGCATCCAGCATTGCTACACGCGGCACATGACGCGATCACTGTATTCGATCATAGTGACCGGGGGATCACCCAGTGTCACTCTCTGGGCATCTGGCAGCTCTAGCGCGATTGGTCGAGTGCAGATTCCTATTGGAAAGCTTGGGGAATATATGGAAAATATGGCGGACAACAAAATTGTTTAATCGCACCCGGATATGACCTCTGACCTCAATTATGATCAATAGAAAAACAGTTTAGCTTTACAAAACAGAGCTTTCTCAACGGTCTAATCACACGGCCTGTTCCGGGTTAGGGAAGCCTTAAATAGAAATCAGTGAATTTTAATTAAAATTAAAAAATATTTTCCTGTTATGCTTAGAAAGCTGAAATTTCGCTCATAAAATACTTTTGAAGTTATGTACATCTAAATAATGATCAAACACAAAAAGTGACCTTCTTGTTTTTACGGGTGCGATTTGCCGAAGAAACCTGCGAGTGGAGGACAAAAAACGGGGGGAACATGCACAGGCGAGTTGTAGGGTTTGCGGGGTCGGTTACTACGCTGGCCTTGAGTGCGACTTCAAACCATCAAAAAATGTTTTAATTGGACTTTGGTCATTTTTTCCGATATTTATTAATTTAATCCCTTTCGGAGTTATATCATGACGTTTTTGGAACAATATGATAATAGCCTCAATAATAGAGCGATTTTCAAAGTGTATTTTCGTGATCGCCATACTTGCATTACGCGCTATGTGTAGTGACGGGCTCGCAGGTGCTTGCCATGAACGGACACCCGAGTGGCAGGATACTAAATTCATCCACGACATTCTAAGGAGGGCGACTTTTGATGGGGGTAGAGGAAGGGTATGGCTTTAGAGTGGGAGAGTAAAAATGGGCCCTGTACTTTTTCGGGGGATACTAATACCTAAAAGAAAATGAAAAAAAAAAAAATCACGCCGAAAAAAAATTGATCGCAATACTTGTGGGTGGTATCTTTCCACCTTCTCGTTCTCTTCCTTCTATCCCACGCTCCCCGTCCACGCTCTGATTTACATATCGTTATGTACCCTACTTACAGTGTATATTTACTTATTAATACTTACTACTAACATTATTCCTATGGTTTCCGCCGGACTCGAACCTGAGACCGTAATCCTGGAGAGTCTTCCGTCGTGTAATTGCAGTGGGGGAAAAGAAGGGTTGTGAGTGGAAATATAACTGTTATCTAATCATGTCTATTAATATTAATATCTAAAGAACACGAAAATATGGATATCTGAAAATATTGTCCATATTGTGACGGGGAATGGCCCATAAGGGAAGGGGAATGGCTGTTAAAGATGAAAATATTGGGCTTAAATTCAACCTAAATTGAATTTGTGTGGGAGTTCAAAATACAGAATATAGAAACACCGGTTGGCGACGGCTCCTTTGAAGTCAAAGGATAGAGGTTGGCCAGTACCATAAATGACGTTTAGGGGTGTTTTTTAACCAATATATATGAATGGAGTTACGGGAGAAAATTTTTGTTAGGCGACGAAAATAAAAAAAAACCTGTTTTTGTGACGGGCCTGACCACCGGAGTTTCAGTTTTGCGGATTTGTTTTTTAGTTTTTCCAAATCAATAATGTAAACTCAACAGGTTTTTAGCCCAAATTGGCAAATATTTTTTTTATTTCAGAAAAATTTGTTTTGTTTGTAAAAATGTTCATTTTTTCTCTTGATTTTCAGATTTTGGGGCTATTTTAGGGCAATTTTGAGCTCCAGAAAAGAAAAAAAAAGAAAAAATTCGCCCGACCCACCGACCCTACTCGAAAGGTCCGCTCGCCCGTAAAACAGGGTTTTCTTTTTTCGTCGCCTTATATTTCGACATTAATAAGCAAAAAAAATCTAGTAATCTAGTATTGCACTTTATTCCATGAAGCCGTCAAAAGGCAGTTTAAAACAGTTGTCTAAGAAACTGGTTCATTTTGACACCAGCATTTCCGATAACCCGAGCTCCCGAGTGATTCACTCTTGAATGTTCACTCTCACGCATGGGAAAAAAAACCAAGAGTGATTTTCACTCTTGGGATTTGACCAAGAAAGGTTGTCTGGGCCTCCAGCTATCCTAGGACATCATTTTCATCCCAGAAAAATAATGAAAAACTGCCTTCCGACGGCACTTTTCACCCGACATTTATGAAAAAGTCTGGAAATTTGGAGGCCTCATGGCAGCACAATGGGGGACCTCAAAGGCTCTAAAATCAATATAAGACCTTATTAAGTGCACCCAATTTGATTGTAACCCTTGTTTGACAGGTACAGTGCTTAGGCCCATCACAAACACCTTGCCGATCTGGCACGTGTCCATGAAGGTGAGATGATTATTTGGGAAGTATTATTGAAGGCTCTATAAAACTCTGTATATGATTTCTATGGTGTTTTTATGACAGTTTATTAGTAAATTGGAAGTACTCTTATTGTAATCATGGTCGGGATATAGGAGGTGATAGGGATCAGAAAGAAAGGGCTACTAGAATTTACTGATCAAATATTGCTTCAAATATTTTGCAGAAATTTATAGATATTTGAACAAAAATACTTTTTTGATCATATGGAAAATCCCAGTTGCCAGACCTATTTATTACCTAGTATGAATTATGCATAAATGCTGGAAATTTGCTTTTCCCTACACTTTTTATACTTACCGACTTCTAACAATACTATAGGCATATTCCCGGACTAGGACCTATATACCGCCCAAGATTACAATAAGATTTTCGCGCTTCCATATACGCGCCCAACCCTATCGTAACATCTCTGATTCCCCAGTTATTTCCGGGCGTCCCTGGAGTAAAGGCGTGCGCTTTCTTCAGGGACATGATTTTTTCAAAAAGGACCTGATTCTCAACGAAATTATTGAAAGGGAACCCTCTGGGGAAGAATCCTTTTCGTAGGAAATTGCCGAGTGTAATCGGCCGATTTTTCCACGCTTGTTTTCCTTTTAGGGCAGTTTTTCACACGTACGTGCATCATGAATACTGCCAGTGACTGCCAAATTTTGCACCTTTGCCGTCTTTTACGCGGCAAAAATAACAATAATTACCGGTGTTCGGTCAATGCTGACAGCGACAAGGAAGGCTACCAGCGTGAAATACGACTCAGCTGTATTCATATACGCTGACTTTCCGCTCCCAGTGTGAGGGGGCCTTTGATAGCAACATTATATCTCCAAACTGAGAAACTCAGTTCTCTCAAAATATTTTAGGTACAGTTTTGTTAAGGTTATTCTCATGGGTGAACCTTAAAGCCCCAATTTTCCCGCTTTAAAAATGGGCGAATTACGCTTTTTTCCGCTTTAGAAATTTTCCCGAAAATGGCAATTTTCCGAATTCGCTATTGCCTTGAAAATGCATTGCGACTTCTAAATCCTACATAAAGCTACAGTAAATCACCCCCCCCACACAGTGCAAAATCGCGATCAGACCCGATAAATATGCAGGAATAAATCATGCTTACAGTACAAAGCTTTTTACTAGGTGAAGAATTACATGCCAGCACTTTAAAGACATATTTCAATGTTAATTACGAAATCGGCCGTGATACCCGAGTAAATACATCAGTGAGTCAGTTTCACCGCCCACACGGTATATTAGTATTGGAAAATACCACGATCTAATTTTAGCGTGGGAGACTGCACAAAGACATGTTGCAACCATTCGCGTCATTTCCGAAGCAAATGGAGTCGGTTGGGGGGTCCATCGTGATCGCAATGTACCGTCAAAGACGATCGCGATGCAGCTGTAAGCAAGGTCATGATATTATTTCTGATCGTCTATCAGAATTCTAAATCGGGTGGGATTTGGAGATCGATCGGGTTCATGGAATGGTAAAACATTGTCATTTTGTTATAGTAGGCATCCCATTGTTATATTCTTAGTATTTTCCTTAGGGAAAGTGAAGTATAATGTACTTTTTTGACATTTTTTTATCTCTCATCAAAAGTGCATTTTCGAGTGTAACATCAAATCCGCAATTTTCGCGAATTCCGCAATGCGGAAAACTTGGGGCTTTAGTGAACCTTTTGGACTTGTCCTGCTTTCAAGCTCCTAGTATGAGGGGGCCATTTGATAAGCAAAAGAACCAATAATTACGGGTGTTCGGTCAATGCTGACAAGAGACAAGGAAGGCGGCCTACAGCGTGTGAAATGCGCCTCAGATGTACTCATGTAATGTCCTGCTTTCAAGCTCACAGTGTGGGGGGCCTTTGATAGCAATCATATAATTCCAAACTGTGAAACTCAGTCTCTCAAATAGTTTAGGTAAGTTTTAGTCTACAGGTTCTCAGGGTGAACCTTTTGTAGATTGTACTGCTGTCAAGCTCCTGTATAGGGGGCTTGATAGCAATCATATTAATTCCATTATAATACGTAAGCCTGTTTTAAGCCTGAAAATATGGAAACGCACCTACTATTAATACTGTTCTTGACATGAACTTAAACTGTAGACTGTATAATCATAGCTGGGTAAACAGTAAAGCTTGCAAGCCTGGAATAAAACTTTTAAAAATTATACTTGATTCAGGAATACAGCCTGTCCAAAAAAAATATACCCCAATCAAAGATTAATTTTTTGGCCAAAAATTTAAGTTCATCTCAAGTGGAGTTTACTGATTTTTTAGGAGGTGTTTTTTTAGCTATTCATGAGATTTTTAGTTGGTGTAAGTTGGGGGTCTGGTGCAGGAGTTATGGCTATTATCTGAGACAGTTCAAAAACCTGTGGCCAGTTTCGGCTATCCGGATATCAACCAAAGTTGCCATGGAAAATCACCTTCAGACATTATTAAAATAAAAAGTAGGTATAAGTTGGTTTTCTTGCAATATAACCTTAATTAAAACTTATAAGTCGCAATTTGGTAATAAAATAAGTAGCAGTGGGAATTCAATCAAAAACAGTCTTTTTGTTCAGCTTTACTCCAGGTTCAGCAGAAGGTAAGAACCATCCAAACACTGTTGAAGTCAACTAGACCTTTGAACACCAAACATCATTCCTGTATTGCTTTGTGGAACACTGCTTCATTCATCATATTCATCAACTGGCAACTTGGAGGCAGTGGGAAAATAGGGGAAGGGTAAATTGTCCCTCAACATTAGAGCGTTGTACAACTGTGTCCCTCAACAGAATCGTAGGATGTACATTCAGTTCCAGCAGTCAAAATTCCAAATTGCAATGAATTTCATTGTACTTGTCCCGGAGTGAGTCCCTCATTTCCCAAACTATAATTTCCGGTGCTTTCACTCTTGAAAAAAATTATATTGATTTAGTGCAAAGCTGATATACAGTCACCCTGATTGTTACAATACTCTTTTGTTGGAAAAGGGTTATTTAATACCACATTGATGCTACACGCCTTATAATTTAGTTTCTTGAACCTTCAGGTTGAAACTGGACCAAGTGGTATTTAGCCTGTGAGGTTCAAGGACAATACTCCGCCTAGGGTCCATCAAATTGATGGAATAAAGCGAGGATTTAGCTGGGATCGTGCCTACAAATAAAGTAAAAACATCTGGCAAAAATGCCAAGGTTTATATTGTTATAATTTTTAGTTTGATTGTATCGTTTTTATTGGGACAGTCTGTACTTGGTGCCATCATTATGATCCAAACTCAGTCGGAAAAAATATGGTAAGGTTTTTTAGTTATAAGGTTCTCATGGGTTGAACCCTTAGGTGGTAGACGTAGCCATCATCTGTTAAAACCTCCTATGGACACAAAAGGCAGCATTTTATAATACATGCCACATGTATTTGATCACGATCTCGATACTTGAGCCATCCAGTAAGTGTTTTAAGCCTGGAAAATAACTCACTCTACTCTAATAAAGCTTCTTGAATGAACTTAAACTGTAGACTGTATAATCATAGCAATATAAGCTTGTTACCCGCAAGCTTCTCAAGCTGGGGAAAAAAAAAAGTAATACTATGATTCCAAAAAAACTACTTAGTGCCCAATCCACTTGTGTGGGTGTGAACTTGTGCTGTAGATTGTCTACATTTATACAAATATGTTTCAGGGTCAAGCCAGCAGCAGTTTTTTAACCTGGTTGAAAAAGTTTAAAAAAGGACTACGGGTGTGTGAAAAATGAACTATAGACAACTTGTCCCCAGAGGGCACATATCAACCAAAATAATGTTGGTGGGTGCTCCAAGCCGGAAAAATATAAACGTGGGAGCGGGCAAGAGAGCAAGTACATAAATTACCAGTGTGACCCAAAACCGCATGGCCCTTACTAGACACAACAGGCTATGCCATCTCACATACCACAAATAATACGAAGCGCTTATTCTATACCGTACAGGGCCCATGACAACACTCCATTGATCCCAATCACATCCACAGTTCCACACGGAATTTTATAAAGGTCTAGCATCCAGATTTCAAGCCACTCCCTCAAGTAGCGGAGTCACCCAAACAACCAAATCCATCCGCACAGGCTTAGGACTTATTACATCTCTTTAATAAGGCCTCTGACTCGATCAAACAGCTCCAAGACCAACTCCCTCATTGAGGTATCGCCTCAAAAACAAACCCAACCATATGGAAAAATGAGTCATGACGCTACTACTACTGCCATCTTTCCCAAAAAACCGCCTACAGCATGTCCAACCATCAAGGGCCCACACTGACAAGAACTGTGTAAAGTCATGCTCGTGACATCACTCCAGCCCGCAAGGGTACCCGCCGCCCTGCATGCCTTACACTCATTCTGGCAAAGCTACACCCCGAGAGCTCGCACCTTCAGGGGCAACCCCACCCACCGGCATTTTGCATGGGTGGGTGGGTGGGAAATTTTCACACTACACTGGTTTTGATCTCTGCCGGAAATTGTGAAGGTCTACAGCCTTCCCGCCCAGAAACCAAAACAACGCGATCAGGAAGCCCATTAGCTATCAGGTGCTGACGTCAACTGAGTGTCGCCGCAGCACTGGACTCAGGCGACGATGCTGAAAGGGCAGACACGAAGGAAAATTTGGGAGACTTCCTGCCCCCCACCCCCAAACCACAAACGGGAGACCAAAACAAGCCAGAAGCGGGCCCCTTTGGACAAAATCACCTTTGGCAGACAAGCTGGCAAAAGCCGGACCTATCAATAAAAATGAAGTTATTTTGACTATAACTCCATGTTAAATACTGGGTTCTTGTGTGAACTAGATGTAGATGGACCATCAAGTATATTTTAACTACAGCAATTATAGGGGAAAGCGACCCAAATGGTTCGAAAAGAGTGTCTACTGGTTCTGGGAGGTCTTTTGTACATGAAGAATACTTGCAATTATGATTTTATCAGTTTAATCTACTGCTTGGTGGGTCTGGGTTGAACTTTGCTGCATACAGAATATCTAGTATCATAGCAAATAATTTATTTGGTCAATTCAGCCTTTTCAACCTGATAAAATGAATAAGAGTTAAAAATCCTAAAAGATGTTAGTCTGCTTGTTCTTGGGAGCACTTTGCCATGGCGGATAATCACGTCATCGATGATTTATTGGTGCCAATATACTGGTCACCGGTGGCCTCTAGCTGTAGATAGGCTAACTATCTAGCAATTATATAATCTAGTGGTTCACAAGCAAGCTTTTTACGCCTTGTAAACTGAATCTAAAAGAATTTTACACCTACTCTATACATTGGAGTAGTTGGACGAACTGTAGACTGTCGTGGTTCAAACAAGCTTGTAAAATGAAATCTAAAAAGAATTTTAGCCTACTCTATACTTGGGGAAGTTCTTGGACAAACTTTGTAGACTCTGTCGTAGCAATTTACGATTCATCGGTGGAAGGGCAACAAGCTTTTCAAACTTGGGAAAAATTGAGATTTAAATTCTAAGAGTTTACTGGTGCTGGGTGAAGGAGGAACTGGGACAGATCTGCAAAAGCCATAATGGTTGGTCAGTCTGCTGGTCTTGTTGTGAACGGCATGATGAGGAATGAATAGCTGATATAGCAATTAATATGACTTATCGTTTTAATCTAGCAAGCTTTTGACGCCTGGGATGAATTAAGAATTGAAACATTTAAAAAGATTTCTGCTGGTTCTTAATGAACTTCAGTTTTAAAACTTTCTATTATGGCAATTAATGATTTATGGTTCAATTCCAGCAGCTTTTGAAACAGCCTGGTGAATATTGAAAACCTAAAAAGTTTTGTCTGCTGTTTGGGTTACTTATCTAGATCATATGGAACGATTATAGAATTATCGGTTCAATCCAGCCCATTTTCCAAACCTGGTGCCATGAGTTGAAAAAAACAAATTACTTGCAGAGTTGTGACTTACTGTTCTTGGCCAGGTAAACCGACTTAACTGTCACATAAACTATTATAAAAGTCGACACAAAAATGTCCTTCCATCAGCAAGCTTCAGCCTGGTAATAGGAGTGAAATTCGTTAAGCGTGTTATTAATCAACTGGTGATCTTACGTTGTTTAAAACTATTCTCAGCAAATTATCACAAATTGATCCATGCTTTTCAAAAAGCAATTCAAGAATCTCTATACTTACTACTAAAGAGGTTTTAGTCAACGTTCTGGGGGTGAACCTTGCTGTAAAAAACTATCCCATTGAATCAAAATGGCTTCTAAGGATCGGCAGCATCCCAGCATGTGTACTAAAGGCAAGCCAAGAATAGGGCCAAAATCTTGGAAATGGAGTGGTGTCAATAGGACAAATAAAGAAATCCTAAAGGTCAAAAAGGAGGGCGGTGTTGAGCTTCCAACAAATAACCAAGCAGGTCTGTATAGAGATCGTGGAATTGAAAAGCCAAGTATGGACATTTTCAAAATGAAAGTTGCAACTAACATATTGATCAAGATTTTAAACTGAGCTTTGAACTAAGTGGGCAAGGAGAGGGAGGGGATTGAAGAATCCCTCCAATGATTAAAGATAGCCAGCCATATAGTTGATGAGAGTTATTTTCACAAAATAACAAGTTACCATCTTGTCTGTATAAGTCAATATTAATGCGGTTTTGGATGTTGACTGCATCGACACTCAGAAGAATGTGACCCACCAAAAGAATCACAAAACAAGTGCAAGTAATAATCTTGGTGAAAGGGTTTAAATTATATTCCAGCCTACACATGACTGGATATCACATTGGCAAAAAAATGTACAACTTTGTGCTAAGCTGCACAAGTTGGCAAGTGATTGTGTGAGCAACTAAGACAAGATATCGAGGGTGGGGCAATGTCGCTCAGGCCCTCTTAGCCTCAACACATTATGTGATCTTTTGAAATCATGTACAATTGTACATAGAAAATTGAAAGGTGAAAAATAATGGAATCTTAAGCAATCAACAACAAGCCACCCGTCCTACTCTTACTTCAAGCTGGTAACACTAAAGTAGGGGACAGTAAAAACAAAGAATTGGTTTTTTTCGCTACCAGGGCATCTTAGCCAATGTAAATTTTGCAAGGTTTTCAAATATTTGCAATCATTAAGAGCAATGATGCAGGGGCGGTGTGGGAAAATACAGCTTTCCCGAGGTGTTGATATAACTTAACAATATTTCCTCACCTTTGAGGCCGTTCCGACAATGAAGTCTGAATCTTTAGACATGAAGGAAGTTGTGGGCCTACACAAATGTTTATTATAATACTGAAATCTGCTTTAGAGCTAATCTCGACAATCCATAACGGTTTAAAAAGCATTGGTTGATTAATTTTCCCCATGAGCGGAAAGGGTTAGTTTCATGCCTTTTGAAAATCGCAGGTTGTGCTAAAAATCGCACCCTCAAAACCTTTAGGTGTGCTGTGGGTGCAAAAAATCACACACATGCAAAATGTAGGCGTGCTGTTTTGAGTTATTATTACATCTCTTTTGGAATCGATAGTGCAGGATCATAATAGCTGTAATGGTTTAATAATCATGACAGTAACCACAAACAAAGTGTGATCTAAATAACACTTTAACTGTTTATTGATAAGTAACTTGAACAATTCTGTGGACATTGTAGTTAGTAGATTCAGTACTTGAATTACTTTATTGAACAAGAACCCGAGCAAATTATATTCGCTACCATTTAAGTCACATAAGGTCCATGAGGCACAACATGTGGGACAATACTCAAGAGCCATTGTATATAAAAAGTCATGAAAATTGGTTCGCATATGTGGATACACCAAGTAATTTAAATTCTCTCCATTATTAACACCTCCTATGTAAACAAAGGCAGCATTTTATACTACATGCCACATGTTTTGATTGAGATCTCGATCACTTGAGCACAGTAAGTGTAAGGGCACATGGTCATATTAGATCACGACATCTGGGACAAGGCGAGGGGAAATGATCTAAGTATCATGAAAACGATCTTCATATGCTACACCAAGCAAATTTTGAATTTATCATTTAAGGTCACCTAAGGTAACTGAGTACCAACCTGTGGGACATACCCAGGGCCATTGGATCTAAGTGTCTTGAAAATCGATCGACATTAGTGCAGTACACCAAGCACTTCATAATTCGACCATTAGGACAGATCTCTAATCACCTCAAATAAACTTTGCGCCACTCGTGAGAAGGGCAATATGCGGGCACTACCCAAGGCCCATACACGTAAGTGGCATTAAAATGTTGTGAAGGTAGTGGAAAAAGGGGCAACATTTTGACCACAGACAAAACACAAACAGGATACACAGGACACATCAAAACAATCCCTTATGTAACCCCTTACATAAGACACAAAAAATGAATAATCAGGTTGGTATGAGAGATCGATAATCAATATTTTCAATGGTATACAAGTTGCAGTTAGCCCCACCCCCCCCCCGGCCCCCTGCGCCCCTAGTGCCGTTATTGGTTGTCGGAAAGATTGCAGTCGACCGACAGGTGAAACTCAAATCGCATTATAGACGACAACGACATCAAAGGCAAACACCGCTAAAGGAACATAGTGTACGTGTAAAATTACAACAAAGAGTCTCCCATCTTACTCTCACACTCAAAATAGCATCACAGACACTTATCTGAAGTGATGACGATGGTGTAGTCTGAGACCAATACATCATGGCATTATTTTGAAATCTAAATTGAGCCCAAGCGAGGAGGGGTGATGAAATGGGATCTCATAGTTCATATTAATTATGGATTCTTCAAGAAATTGCTGTAAAATATACATCTGTAAAAAATGCAGCATTTTCTACTCATCCCTAACTTCATCATTAAACTTGTGTGTTCTTGAAGTCTGCCGAAGAAGGGCATAGCCAATTACAATAAATCATCCATCGGTAATAAATTCATAATTACGGTTTACCAATCGGTAACGTAAGTACGACCGCCCTGACCTTTTCTGAACACAGTGTGTTGAATATTCGCACGTCAATGCGCGACAAAACTGAAAATGCGGGGTGGATCGTCTTCTGCACATCTCCCATACAAACGCTATGAGAATTTTTTGGTGGGCTAAAAATGACCGGTCTTGCGGTATGATAATGTAGTGAAACTTCCTCATGAGTTCCTCGTTTCTTCTAAAATCAAAGCCCTTGCTATACCTTAGTAGCGAAGTATTTCCTGTTTTGCAGAGGACATTCAAGCATTTTTTTTCAAAACGAAACAAGTTTTTCCCTTTTTTTCGTAGGCTGTGGTAAATGTAGTGATGTATTTGATGGAATGCATGCGACATGGTAGGCCCGATGCCCTATAAAAGCAATGATAAAAGTACAAATCCAAGTTCTCGTATTGTGAGGGTGGGGTAATTCTGTATACAGGACCCCGGTTCAGGAAAAAGTGGGAAAAATGAAAACGAGTGTCCAACCAAAAATGAAAACTCTGGTTAACTCCAAACTTGAAGGGTCACTTCTCTCAGACACCTAATGTAGGAGAAAATACCCCTGATCAACCGGACGTTCGGACGAAGTTCAACAAATGGCGACCGCTGAAAATGACGGCTGTCATCGATCGACGAGCGTTGGGGGATAGCATGATGTTGCAACGCATTTCTCGTTCTCTGTTACGTGTAGTCATTAAGTTAAGAAATATCAAGAATCGGCGGTGGTGGGTATCAAATGTTTAATTAGCGATAATATATCGCCATGTCGGATGTTTTACATGAATTACGAAACCCCAAAAGTGTTAGCGAGAAGTATAGTTCTGTTGAAAAACCCAGATCTCTTGAACCATGCCGGTTGAGAACAAATTGGAGAAATTGGGGGAGGGGATGTGATGAAAGGATCAAAGGAAGGTAAGGGTGCGATAAATCGCCACATCTAAGGACCAATTTTAGGCGTCGATGGCGTGCGACGCCCTTCGCAAGCTCAAAAGCAAGGCCTGATGTTTTCATTCATGAGCCTGTACACATTGTTTAACTTTTGAGACCCATGGCCTGCTTGTGGGAAGTCCCCATGTAAAATTGCAAATTTGTAAAAGCTTGGTCCCACATTTTAGACCTAATAAGGTTCAATGTATTGCATTCCAATGCATCCTGAGCACAAAACACTTAAGGTTTGTAATGCAAGGAATAGGTTGTATTCGTAACTTTGTTTTTCAGACTGTTTCCAATTCAAGACATTGTTTTCTCAATGGTTTCCACAGTCAATTCAAGCTTAGTAGTAGCTTTGATAATCGTGCGAACTTTCGCCAGCCTATCCGTCGTTCAGTTTGATTGGCAGTTAGAGTTTGAATCCGCTCTTGAATGTCAACAATGAGATAGTGTTGAGAGACAAATCGGAATGTCGCCTCATATCATTCGAACTTGCAGACAATAGCCAAGTACACTTTGTGTGGTGTGTTGTGGGCAAGATGGTAGCAGCATTTTTTCTTATGCTGTGTGAGTTAAGACAGCTTTTTAGGCAATGAAATCCCACGGATAAGTTTTTATCTAAAGATAGTTGTAGTTCCGTGAATTTGATTGCATGGCCATGAAACCGTATCAATTTTTTCTTCTAGTTCAATTGATGACAGTCAGTAAATAGAGCTCATGGAAACCAGGTATTTGAGTCTATAAATTTTTGGGGTCCTCTGCCAAATTAATGACAAAAACGTGGGAATTTTGCCCATGGAGTACATGAACCATGGCAACACAGAGTACTTTAGAGCCGAGATGGTACGTAACACCCATTTGAATGATACGCTATGCAATTCCTCGAGTTGAGTTTGCTAACATCAGAATGAAGCAGTACTTTAATTAAACTCAAAACATTTCATTGGAATTTTTAGGAAAATATTAATGATCAATATATCTCTCCTATGCAAACACGGGAATCCCAAGCCACAAGTTTTTCGCAAGCACACTGCAATTGGTACAGACTGGGTCATAAGGATTATTATATATGCCCCCGCCCCCCCCCGCATCTTTGATATAGGTGGGCAGGTTTGGTCGGTAAATATACAACAGCAGCAGCTTTGTGTTCAAGGTGTGAGAAATTGACCACGCATTGATTTATTTGCCATAACAAATACGAGGCTATATAAATTTAAAAAATTAAGCCAAATAAAAAAAAAAGGGTCCCCAGGACCCCTTTGTCTTAAACATAGTAGCCTGAAAACAGTCATGGAAGAGGCTTTCTGAAAAAGCTGAAAATATTGTGATATCAGCCAGGCACCCAAGCAAATAAGTTACAAACTACAGTTGTATAGTGGGATTGTTAAACCCATTCCTGCATTAGTCGATGCAACATTTTTCGTGTAATCTTGGTTTGACAAGATTTTTTACTGGTACACTGACTGGTTTTAGGAACAGAATATCTATAATTCCTAACATTTACCAAGGGACTCCTGTAAAAGGCAAAAAGACCTAAAGCAAACGCTTCCTAGAATGCCTCGAGCCTCCATTAAAGACTAATTGCAATTAGATTTTGCATCTAACAGTTGTGAAGTGTTTAGAAATCATTTGTATTAGTTTGTAGTCGTTAAAGGACCGACATCTAGCCTTTTGAACGGTAAATTTCTGGTTGACGAATAAGTCCAACGAAGTGACTTACGTGGCCTGTCTGCGGGCAGACTTCATTGAAAGGAGGGGAAATTAACTAGGTTTCGTAGCTATGCTCAAATAAAACGTCAGACTAAGAATGGCTGAAAGAAACCCTGAGTAAAGGGGGTGTTTTTATAATCAACCTCAGAGTGTTTGTGACCATGCAGGCCTAAGGAACATGTTCATGTACCCTTGTAGACTTCGTAGGGTATTTTTTTTCATAGAATCACCCCAGGTGTCGTTAACAACTATTTAATTCTCGGGGTAGCAGTAGCATTTTGTGCACCTTTGGACTCCGTTTTATAAATTCATAGTGCAAGTCTTTTTGAGCTCCATATCCCAAGACTGGTCATTTTTATACTACTCAAGTGATCTTGCAATGGATAGGACTATTTTTTCCAGTCTCTCCTGGGACTGCTTTGGGAAGGTTTTTGTTGTTTTTGGAATCAGTTTTGATTGCTTACTCTTTGAGCGTTACTTTTAAATAGTAAGGTAATTGCTTGTTTTATAAGAAAACATCTTGTTAGTCAAGAATCCTGAAAGGTCATATGTTGTAAAATTGTCTAGAGACTTTAAATCTCTGCAATTATATACACATATGAATGGCTTGTATCATTAATTACCTGGTTCGTGGGTAGACATTTGTATTTGTGCGGGAATGCAGTCAATATGATGCCTTTTTTACTTCCGACCGTTCTTTTTAAATATGTGTTTTCTGTGTTTTACCCTTCTAATGTAAGTGGCATACATAGCACGCCCACCTATCCAAATAGGCTGGTGGATTGATTCCTATATTCTTTTTTCGACCAGTCTTTCTTATAAAATTTTTATGGTCCACTGGTAACTTTTCCAATTTTTTGAAATTATTTTTTCCTAACTTTTATACTTACCGACTTTAGAAATCCCGCCCTCCATCCCCACCGTTATTGCTATGCCTCACATTGAGGGACCTTTTGTAGGAAATAACTGGGGATCATAGATGTACGATAGGGTTGGGCGCGTATATGGAGCGCGAAAATCTGATTGTAACTTGGGCGGTCATATAGGTCCCTAGTCCGGGAATATGCCAATAGTAAAATGTGTAGAAATCGGTAATAATAAAAGTTAGGAAAAAGTATTCAAATTGGAATTTACAGTTCTAGACTTCCCTGATGTCACTGGCCTCGAAATTAAAGACTTTCGAGAGGGTGTTGTAACTCAGATTTTTTTGTTAACTTCAAAGGGTTTATACTGAGACTGCTTGAGTATGGAGTGGATCTACTCATTTTTTTTAGGGGGGGGGGCTGGGGAGGGTTCATACTCAATTTTTTTTAGGTTGAGCATATTAAGATTTTTGTTTCTATTTTCTTACACAGTGGGTCTATCAATTTTTTTGGGGTGTTAAGGATGACCTTACCCATTCTTTTTGGGACAAAAGATACATTTGTGGCCCATATTTTTGCTGGGGTGGGTGGTGACATTTAGGCTGAGGGCTATCAAATTTGTAGAATCACGTCGTTGTTTCCTGATATATTTTGCTCCAATGCTTACAGGCAATGGCGATTCAAGTTTTGGTTTGCTTAGTTCGTGGGGTTTGGGGCTCTGGGCAGAATTTCTTTTATTAACCCCCCGCCGAGAGGCATGAGAGCCAACGAAAAAGGCGGGCCCACTCGCATGGTTCGAGTAGTGTCTGGTGGTACGGTCGGAAAATGTTTTTCGTTGCATTCTCGGCCGTCAAAAACTATTTTTGGTCGCGCAAATGACTCTCATGGGCCCTCATTGCATCTGGGCCGTCTTACCGGAAAAATGACGCGAGGTTCCTCGTTGCATTTGGTCCGTCTTTACGGAAAATGACGCGATGATGTTCCTCGTTGCATTGTGGGCCGTCTTACGGAAAATGACGCGATGTTTCTAGTTGAATATTGGCCCGTCATTCACGGGAAATGAGGGATGATTCGTCCACTGCATCTGGGACGGTTTGCGCGCAGGAGGCGCAATGCTTTTCCTCAGGCGGGGTGACACTGTGTACCAATGCCCCAAGACAATTTCGAGGGTTGATAGAGGCCACATTTTGTGATAAGCTTATTTTTTCATGAGCCATAAACAGCGTTCATGACGTTAAACCGGACCGAGCATGACGTAGCATAATAGCGCCACGCACGACATGATGTAGCGTTGATAATAGCGCACTCACGAAAAACTTTTTGGGGGCGAACATAAGCTACAACTTTCATGCAGATCAGTGGAAGTACGCATCCATTATTTAATTATTTGTTGTTATTGCTTCGCAAGAGAGTTTCTCGTTGCATCTGGGGACGTCTTTCCGGAAAATGGCGCGATGTTTTTCGTAGCATCTGGGCGGAATCAGGGAAGAAAATGACGCGATGTTTTTCGTGCATCTGGGCCGTATGATTTTACGCTACTTATTCCTGTTGCCGGGAAAAAAACGGCCGAGATGCACTGAAACATGCAAAATTTGGCTCTCGTTGCATCTGGGCGTTTAAAATAAAATAGATTGCCTTCGTTGCATTTGGGCCGTCTTTAACGGAAAATGACGCTGATGTTCCTCGTGCCATTTGGGCCGTCTCCCGGGAAATGATTCGACTGCTTTTCACTGCATTTCGGACCGGTTTGGGCCGCAGAAGGCGCATGCCCTTTTCATCACGGGTGACCTGTTTACAAATGCCCATAACAATTTCGATGGTGATCCGCCACCATTTTTGAATAAGCATTATTTTTTAATTATGCAAACGTATTCCTGACGTAAACCGGAAGCATGACGTAGCATAATAGCGCACGCACGACGATATGGTAGCGTAATAATAGCGCCACTCACGACTGGCGAACTAATAAGCTACAAATTTCATGCAACAGTGTGCAGTACGCCATCCATTATTTATTTAATTTATTTGTTTTTATTGCATTCGCGCCACGCGATGTTCTTTCTCGTTGCATCTGGGACGCTTTCCGGAAAATGGCGCGATGTTTTTCGTTGCATCTGGGCCGTCTGCCGGGAAATGACGCGATGTTTTGGTCGTTGCATATGTGCCGTTATTGACTTTACGCTACTTATTCCTGTGCCGGGAAAACGCCGAGATGCATGAAACGCAAAATTTGGCTCTCGTTTCATCTGGGCCCTTAAAAATAAAAATAGTTTGCCCCTCGTTGCTTTGGGCCGTCGGCCGGCAAAACGACCCTGTCCGGGTTAGGTTATTTTAAATTAGGAACTTCTACAATCGAGACAAAATGAACAGAACATCAAATTGATGCCGCTTTAAATGTAACATTATGGCAGTTTTTTAATACGACACAATTAGTTTTTCAACGGAAAAATTGCACTGCGATAGCAAGCGGTTGGGGAGTAAAAATTTTCACTCTGGAAATTCATTTTCACCCTTGAAATTTGCTCCCAAGAGTGAAATCACTCTTGGAACAAAATCTCTAACCTAAACTGTTGACACTAATAAGCCAATCGTTTGTTATGATTGCAATTTTTTATTGTATTAAAATGAAAAGTATTGATGTACGTACGTGTTCGAACCCACCAAAATCTTTCTTTCATATTTCTGTATTTTCAAAATGTTAGACATTTTCAAGAAAAGTGTGAATTATATTTTAAAAAGTGTCCAAGAAAGTGGGTTCATTTCGACACTTAATACGCACAAAAAAAACATCCGGTTTAGGAGTGACTAGTGGGTATAGCATGGGATTGTCTAGTGGTTGACTTGTGGTGTAGGATTGACAAGTGGTGTATAATTGACTAGTGGGAGTAGGATTGACAAGTGCTATAACCCTAATCCCTAACCATAACCCTAAACTCTAACCTAACTCTAACCCTAACTCCAAACCCTAACCTAACCCTAACTCAACCCTAACTCTAACCCTACCCGACACTAACTGCTAACCCTAACCCCTAACTTCTAACCGTAACTCTACCCTACCTCTACCTAACTCTAACCGCTAACTCTAACCTAACTCTAACCCTAACCCCTAACTCTACCCTAACTCTAACTCTAACCCTAAACCCCTAACCTTAATCATTCTCCTACTCAAACACTCTAACACTCATGTTCCAATATGCATAGTAATATGCGGGGCAACGTGACAGACTCTCCCCATAGCGAAATGGAATGCATCCAAATAAGACCGCATGACCTTTAGAGCGAAAAAGGCGACCTACACATTTAACTAAGCGGACGAAATGACGTAAAGAAAATCACAAAAATATCATAATTTAGTAGAATATTGTTTAACTTTCTTCCCACCTAAAATGATTAAAAAATCTTCTTATGAATTCATTAAGTAAGTTATTTGATACATATAAAATGTTAACCTGTGCTCAAAATACTAAATTCATACCCCTCGGCTTTGTGGCACAAACACAAGTTCTTTAGAAATTTGGATTAGCCTAATTAATGAAGTGCCTCACTAATTAATGACGTCACTTTGCGCGCCAGCTAGCGTTCGGTGAACCAGAAGTTTGCTTGATTAACTCATCATGCTCATAGAAGTTTTTTATGAATGAACCCACAAGCCTACAGTGACAAGGTCAATGTTGTACCATGGCGGCAGTTCGATTAATCAAATTTTCCAATCAGTTCTACCTATACTGATCACCGCAAACAAACGAAACGGCCACTCCGTTGCATTTTTTGGTGAAAATCTTTGCTTTCCCAGATAATTTATGAATTTTGACCTCTAAAAACCTGATAGAAAACCACAGATATCTCCTGTAATTAAATTTTCGAATTAGGTACAAATGACACTAATTAGATAGGTAAAATACAAGCACATGTTTACTACGTGATGGTATTCATTGCAAGCGAGGTCGGATTTTTTTTGTTTTAGAGGTTTGTGATTCAATATTCACCTGTTTTTCCGAGGAAAATTTCCGAATTGTATTTCCCTGTCATAACCTCCCACGTGACCATCATTGCGCAATAGAATGTTTGCATGATTTTAAAAAACACTGTTTGAAATATTATAATTGTCATAATTGGTTTACACGAACTAAAAATGTCCTCGTAGTTTTCCGTAATTATTTGTTATGAGTGTTTCATGTAGGCCTTGTTTATGGAATTACTTTGAATTCGATCATATCTTTGGCATGTGACCTGCCCCCTCAAAAATAATCCCTATCTCGAGTCTTAATAACCCTCCATTCGGAATCGTGGACCGCATCCCCTGGCTGTCCCTGTGACTGTTTTTACAGCTTGGCGGCCCATACTGATAAACATTTGGAACAAGGCCCAGTGGCTGAATTGGGGACCACACGCTATCCACGAAATAACTTACCTCAGCGTTAAGGTTAATAACATCTCCATAACCACAGTGTCCATTCCTTTATCATTGATCCCTTTACGGCCCCCAAAGAAGAAATCCGAATTTTTAGTCGACCTGTGTCATTTACTCCAATGGTTAAAAAAAAATTGGCGGTCAAACCAGGTGTCTGACTGTCACTACTAAAGCACGTGATCATACTTGTGACGTTCAGTGACATGTTTGTATTCTCATTCCAACTGCAATAGACCGTGATTATGTGTAATAATGAACTTCGCCTTCTGGCAGAGGGACTCGTTTCTGGTCCGTGACCTCCTTCGCTAACCCAAATAACAGCGCGCCCTTGATCAAATAACTCTGAAGGACCTATGGTTTCCAGAAGTTATGCCATTTTTCAACATGAAACTAATTTAAAACGAAAGATAATGGGACAAAAGGAAGAGTTAGAAAGTCTATCTCACCCTTGCATGCAGTTTTGAAGTTTGAAAATTGTGAGATGTCTTTTATGACAGAAAGCACAAATTAATGGGACAGAAACTACCACAAGGGGAGAAAAATAATTTCTTCTTATGTGTTAATTTAAACTAGTTTAAATTTTCCATAGGCACCCCTCCTTTCAATTGAAAGGTTGAAAAACAATATACCTTTTTCGTTAATTATTTCACGATAACGGATATATAGTTTGAGAATACCATTGGGGGGTATAGGAAATGTGTAACATTTTTAATTAGAACACAGTATTGCAGATGGTCTACTAGGGCTTGTAATATACAAATAGCAGCAGTTTTACAATGGTAAATCATAATTGAATATATTACCAGGTCTGTTAAACAAACACAACATAAGAATACTGCTAATGTGACATGTCAGGACGCGATACATGCAAAATGAAGGTAAAATTAGACACTCCTCGCCCTTGTGTAAACTTTTAACAATTATCTATAGTAGCCACGGTGAAAACTGCCATATTTTGTATCTGCATAGAGCCACAATATATCAGAACCTTAGAACACCATTGCCATCAAAAGAATAAATACTTTAGCAGAGTGCCTTCATCCAAATTGTCACGATAAGAACTTCCCGTCAAATAATTAGTAAGGTTAGCGTAATACGCGATCGACATTGGATAACACCATGCAGCGCAATGCGCATAGGGAGTTTTTAGTTGGGAGCAAATTTGCAACAGCTCTTGCTTTGATCATATTTGATAGTGCAAACGTAAGTATTATGGGGAAAAAAATTGTTACACAATCTTAAAATTGCACATAGCAATGGCATAAAATGTTGTAGCAAACTGTAAACGAATATGCTAAACAAGATCCGGGCCCTGGCGCCATGCATATACCCACTGCGACAACACCGTGCACGCGTAATCTACACGTAATGTGTATCCATGCATGCTCATCTATCGTGAATACAACAAGCACGATTACATTGAATTCTACACATACGCTCGTGTTTCGTGTGGCCCATAGACTGCCATTCTGTTGTATGGTTTCTTGAAATATTAATTGAAGGAAGAGTTAGTGGTACAGATTATAAAAAAAGTAACCATTATCTTATTCAAATTTCTTGCACTGCCGTTTTAAATGACTGACCACCAGCAATGATGGAATGATAGATGTGATTGATTCGGGACTGGTCGTGTTTGTTCGCACCGAGATTTGAAAAATGGCTATTGTTATTGCAAAATATTGACGGAGGTAAAAATAGAAAAAAAAAAATTATGTATATTTTTATTACGATTGATTTTTCAATTTTTGGCCTATTAATGTAATTAATAGAGGCTTTGCCATCGCGTGTGGAAGATTTGCAGATTTGCCGTGGGTAAGCCTACTAGTTATATATGGCCTTGCTTGATTGCCCTGAAATTAAAGTTCTGCAAGCTGTGATATTATGGATGAAACTCATGAAATGGATTTTGGAACTTTTGGGTGTAAAGTCATTTTGGAAGGTGGTTTTGTTGACGGAGTGGAATCTGATTTTCAGTGTTAAAATTAGCATGTGTGTCCGATACTTTGTCATTTGTATGAAGATTCGAGAGGGCGGTGTGTTTGTATCGAATCAGTACTGAGTTACGTGGGAGCGTGGTTGGATTTGCG
Source organism: Ophioderma brevispina (assembly GCA_023653785.1). Lineage (NCBI taxonomy): Eukaryota > Metazoa > Echinodermata > Ophiuroidea > Amphilepidida > Ophiodermatidae > Ophioderma > Ophioderma brevispina. The sequence continues at coordinate 97,555 of JAMKCH010024768.1, read as the reverse complement.
GCTATTGTGTCATTGCGCCCCGAGTGATGTGTGTTGTTGTGTATGAATGGGCCTGTATGACCAAGCTTGGCTCAGATTTCTGCCTGCCATGCAACTTACTGTCGTTCCTATCCAGTTGCTCTGTCGAGCCAACATGCTTGTGGGGTGTTTATATCAGCGATTCTATATTAGTCATTTTATGACATAATTTCATGTTAGAAGGCCCTCAAAAATATCCAAAGTTTTGATCCTGTAAAGATCCCACGAGAAAACGTTAGGTTAGAGATAGTGAGCTAATTAATATCATGAACTCATCACTGTGTACACTCATTGGGTTTCCCAGGATTTCCCTGAGGATCACGTGACGACTTGACAGCAGTCCCTGGTGTCCCAGTGTGGCTATGATACACCACACAGCGTAAGTGCCCAAGCATTTTGAACAGTTGTTGAAAAGAAATACCCAACATTAATTTTTATTGAGAGACAAATAATTCCAGCTGGTATCTAATCTAACTAAGTACATATTCCTTGTTATTTGTGCGAGATTTAAAACTTATCTGACTTATGTTTTAATTTGCGAACAATCATGAATTAATTTCAGCAACAGTGCCGCGATTAGCCTACCTATCAAAAGCTGACAGTTTTACCACACACCTAATTTTGAATCAGTTTGATACAAAAGATAAGCAAGTTTACGTAAGTTTGAGCCTTTGTTTCAATTATCTTTCGGACTTTGTTTTTGCACTACAGGAATATTGTGTTGCGGGCAAGTACAAATATCAGCTAATGGTTTATGGTTTTACTGATGTTACTCCCAAACGTCACTATATTAATCAGAAAAAGTAAGTACTTGACCAGATTCTTTACAAGCTTTTACTTTCCCGCGAGAATAAAGGAACGACAAAAATTAAGATATCACTCTTTACACAACGTCGACAGACCAGTTGGGAAAGATGTCCAGCTTGTGCAACAATTTCCACAATTGATCGAGTATGCGTCCCCACGAAACCGCCCAGGTCAACGGATCTTGAGCCCGCACATCTTATTCGCAGTCTAAAATTTTTTGACAAAGTGAAGCGGCATGACGGGGACAGTACAGTTCTCTCTCAGACTCAGTCCGACAGGCCTTATGATCCCCTTATAATTTCCGTGAAATAAAAAAACCAATCGACCGAGAAATCAAGTAGTCATATTTTTTGTGTATTTTGTCATAGTAATCTTTTTCAAATATTGATTGAACATACAAATTACATCAGCTCATAGGCCGGGAGCGGACCATGCAACGTGACATTCCCGCCCCGCATGTATTAAATGGATCAAAACAAACAACAAAGTTAAAATAGCTTCCATTCATATGTTAAAGACACTATCAGTGATTGACAAATAGAGAACCAAAAAAATCATCAAAATCAGATTTTGCAGCTCTGTAAGCCACTCCTGGTATTCCAAGAAGCTTATTTAAAAGTCAGAGAATTAAAAAAAAAAAAAAAAAAACAAAACTGTTTATTTTTAGTTAAAGGTCCGAATCGGACACTTTCTACACACAGTAATGAATGAGATTAGTTGCTTTGAACACTGCGTTTTCTTCCTTTCGGTTAATCTTCATTTGGAAAAATTAACATATGAGAATTCTAAAGAATCTTACCGTAAACACTTTTACTTTTAAACTCATTCCTGCAAATTTCAAATGATGTAACTCTTTCGGATAATAAATCACTGATAGTGGTTTACCTTGCAAGTGTAAAACAAAAATAAACAACGGTAATAAGTCAGGTAGTTTTTAAAAATCATTTAGACATGACGAAACATTGATGGTGAAATCAAAAAATTAAAAATCATTTTAGAAATGACCTAACAGTAGATTAAATCGAAATTAAATATGTGTTTTCTGGCTAAACAAATACGTTCATTTTAGCTTGAAAAAGATGTACAAAATGACCGACGCCGAACCTCGACGGCATGGCCCACGCGGTGATATTGACACAAAACAAATGTTTACTACATCAAGTTTCGAATAGTTCGCGGTACTTGCAAATTTGTGATCAGAAATTACAGGGGGTGACGTGATTTACATGTGGTCAAGAGCTGAAAAGTCATGAAAGATCAGTATAGTGACTTGAAAGCTTTAGACTGGCTTGGGAATTTCCCAGACCGTTTTTATTTTTAATCTCAGTGAAATTGGAACCCCAACGCGACAATTCGGGAATTCATTTATTTATATTTATTTTCGCACCTTAATTTGGGAGAAAAAACGGACGCGTACTCAATTGTATTATCCTTTATTTTTAGTTTCTTCGCGATCATTTAATGTTTCTTTCTCCCCCCTCATTTCCCGAGAGGAGGATGCAAGATTTCCCGGGAAGGAGCTTCCCATATTCCCATTTTTCCCACCACCTTGCTCGCAACGTGTGTGCTATAGGGAATTAGGCCTACCAGTTGTGTATGGTCAGGATGTTCCGTAGTCATTTTTGCTTTGTGTGTGGGCATCGGGTACCCCCGGCCCGATTATAATTATAGGCGTAAATGAGCAAGCGAATTTTAATCTGGGGATTTTAATAAATAATAAAACAACAAAACATTGCTACTGAAGATTTTCTTCTACTATACATGCAATTAATGATTGGGTATGTACAATTCAGAAAGTGATTCGTAGATGGACAGGCATTATGAATATGACAAAACACAATTGTTCTTTAAAATTGAGTACACCTTCATCGGGAAATATCTTATTCAGGCTTTAGTACTATATTATAGTTTTAGCATGCCAAGTCCGTACGGGTCCGATGAGTAAACTGGAGTACAACGGAGGAGGGCCGGGTGGGATGACATTGGTGATCTTTGCGACCTTGGTGACTCATGTGACCTTGACCTCATTCAGTCAAAAATGTTTAACCCTCCCCGCAAAGCTTGTGTACAAGTTATCTGGGAGTTCCATAGTTGTATAATGATGTTAACTTGTCAGAGGAAGCAGTTCAAGCTTTTTTCCACCTGAGTAGACAGTTGGAGCATATTTCGGGCGAATTACATAGGCAAATGAGCTAATTAATATGCAAAAATCTGGCATAATGGCCCGTTTCACAATTAGCGCCACTTTTTTTGTCACTGAGGTTAAGTTTTAAAATGAGTTTTAAAAGTTGTTTTACTACTCGTTTTCTTCTGCCAGGCTTCAGCTTTCATAAAAATACTTCTGGCAGCTTAATTGTCACCCCTCTCAAAATAAAATTCAAGTTCCTTGTTTCAATTTTGGGTAATTTTTGGTGAAAAATGAAATTCAACAATTACAACTTTAATAATGTACATTTACTTGTCCCCATAGACTGACAATGGACAATTGGGCAACATAAAGTATGCCCCAGGCTTCCTCTAGGCAATTTGAATCACATATGGTTGTTATTTCACAGATATATTGCATATTCAGGTTTATTTTTGACCAAAAATGGGAATTGACTACTAATAGTTTACTTCAACACTGAAAATAATCAATGTATGGCTCTGATATTCAATGGTTTAAAGCTCATGGTATAGGTAAGGGACAATATTGCCAGCGCCAGGATACATAGATAGTTGATATCATGTTTGTGAAAAAGTTGGATGTGAACAATATTACAATGTGCACGGACAACTAATGAGGTTGAAATAAAATGGTTTGTCAACCAAACGAATGCTTGAAGATTTAACATTTTATGAGTTTTCTCCTCACACATGTAGAATATTTTCAAACACTTTTATGTGAATCATCAGTATATTGGCTATTTTAGGGGTGGATTTACATTTCGTTTCCTTGTGAACGGACAATTGCCTTATTATGATAAAGTTGCTTAATCTTGAAGATTATGTTTTATATTCAGTCCAACTGAATTTTTTGACAGAACCTACACATTTTTTAATTTAAAATTTTTCTGGCCTCTTTGCTTCAAATTATGTTTTTCATAAGCCCATGCAATACTGACAAAGGCTAAAAGACAGTGTTTATGAAAAATTTTAAAATGGAAATTGTTCTGAATACATCAAGCAACCTTAAAGACATTATAAAATATAACCTATACAGTGAAAAGCCAATCAACACCATTTTAGTTAATGGATTTAGGATAGGCATTTTTTATCCAAAACTCCTTTTTGATGAATGTGACAAAGGGTGTTAACGGACACGTTTTTAGTGGTCTGTCATTAATTTAAAGAGCATTAATAGGCCCATACCTCATTGGTTCTTTTTATTGACACCAAAATAGCTCTACCAAAACAGCTAAAATTGGGTAACAATAATGATATTTATATTTGAGTCATGGGAACAAAAGTTTTTTTTGGATGTGGGACTGATGTGACTATGCCACAAAAGTGAAGACAAATTAAAATGATTTCCCAGCCCATAAAGATCGTATTATCCTAATGTTTAGGGTACCTATAAAGCCTCTTCCAATTGTATTTTCCAAAATTAATATACAAGTGGAATATTTCATTCTTGTTCAACACCCCAAGTCTCCCCTTAAAATATGTGGTGTGACAAATAAGTGAACGGACAATGAGTGGTCCGCATCCATTTTGCTGTAAAACAAAAATTAGTCTAGAGTGAGCAATAACAAAATGTTTAGTCCAATAATCTTAGGACATAAATTATCAAGTGACAATATTGTTGTTAACCAAGAAATAATGATGTTGTTTTAAGACACTTTAAAATGGGTAAAAGTAAGACGGAAATGTCACATCACCACCACAATGAATTATGAGTGCATATCATTACGTATACAGAAAAAGCTATTTCTTAATTTTTTGATCTTTAATTACAAAGTGGAAATATCTCCAACAAAAAATAAAGAGAGGAATAGGAAAATGTGTGGTGAAGAATGGCCAGTATTGACCAAAAATAACCTTAATTTCCAGTGGACACCGACAAGGGTCATTTAGGCATGTTATGACATAAAAACACCTAACACTTGTGACAGGAGCAAGATGGTTAAAGCTAGGGGAGGTAGAGCCCACAGGGAGGAATGAAAAACCACAATGATTGATACTCTGATTCCCATTTAATTTTGAACATGTAGGAAGGAAAAGCCAAAATCAAAAAAGTGGAGTAAATTCATGACAAATGGGCCTATCAATATTTTGAAAACAGTTCTTTCGATATTCAAAATTTTCACTGCATGCAACCCCATTATGGTGCGCATCTATTTGCCATTTCAAAATTTGTGAGACATGCAGCTAGGAATGCAAAAGAGCTAATTAAAATGCATAACGTGCTGTAGCGTTAAACCAATACATCGGATATGCAAAAAAATTCCTTTACTATATGAAAAACGACTAGATGCCAGCCATCGTGTGTGTGAATCATAGGGAGGGAGAAGGCGGTGCTGAGTGGTAGGGGCAGAGGAAGGCTGGGGTGTTGGGAGGAGAAAGGGGGGGGTGTTGGGGATGGGGAAAGATAGGGTGGGGTGTTAAGGAGGAAAGTTGGGGTGTTGGGGCAGGTTGGGGTGTTGGGAGTTGGGGGGTTGGGAGTTGGAGTGCGTTGGTGGTGTCAGGTGAGGGGGGTCAGGTGGGTGACATCGGGGAGGGGAAATGGTAAGGTGCATTGGTGATGGGGGGCGTGATAGATAGTTGGGGAGGTGCATCGGGGAGGGGGTAAGGTGATCTTTGTGACTCAGGTCACCTTTGGTGCAATTCATTGGGGAGGGGTCGGGGGAATCAGGCAGGGAGGGGTCGGGTGTGCATCAGGCTAGGGTAGGTGGGTGATGAATTGACGTCATGTGACTTTGGATGACCTCATGTACTTTGGTGACCCATGTGACCTGGGTGACCCCCATGTGCCCTTGGTGACCCATGTGACCTTGTGGACCCATGTGACCTTGGTCGACCTCATTTGACCTTGGTGGACCCCATGCGACTTGGGGTGACCCCATGCGACTTGGTGACCCCAGGTGACCTTGGTGGAAACCAGGTGACCTTGGTGACCCCAGGTGACTTGGTGACCCCAGGTTGACCTTGGTGACCCCAGTGACTTGAGTGATCACCATGGAACTGGGATCCCATGTGAACCTCGGGATCACAATGTGACCTCAGTGACCCATGTCATGGGAGGGGAAGGAAGGGTGGGGTGTTGGGGAAAGGGTGGGGAGGGAAGGGAAGGGTGGGTGTTTTATAGGAGGGAACAGGTGGGGTTTTGGGGAAGTTAGTTGTTTGGAGGTGGAGTGGCGTCGGTAGGGTTGAGTGCATCAGTGATGGGCGTCGGGTGCGCGGTGAGGGGTTGGGTGCGTGGGTGTAGGGGTCGCGAGTCGGGTGAATCGGGGAGGGGAGGTCAAGGTGCATTGGGAGGTCCATGGTAGATAGTTTGGTGAGGGGGTGTGGTAGATAGTTGGGGAGGGTGCGTGGTAGATAATTGGGGAGGGTGCGTGTATAGTTTTTGGGGGAGGGGTGCATCGGGAGGGGGTTGGGTGCTCTTTTGTGACCTCATTTGACCTTGGGTAACCTCAATGTCCACCTTTTGGTGCCATTTCATTGGGGAGGGTCGGTGCATCAGGCAGGAGCGGATCGGGGCATCAGGTATAATGGTGGATGGCCTCATGTGGACCTTAGTTCACCCCATTTGACTTGGTGACCCCATGTGAACCTTGGTGATGCCGATGTGGACATTTGGTGACCCCATGTTACCTTGTGACCCTCTGACCTTGGTGACCCCATGTGACCTTTGGTGAACCCATGTGTACTTGGTGACCCCGTGACCTTGGTGACCCGTGACCTTGGTGACCCCATGGTGACCTTGGTGACCCCATGTGACCTCGGTGACCCCTTTGCCCTCAGTGCCCCCATGACACCTCAGTGATCCCAATGACCTCATGACCCCAGTCTGGGGAAGGCGGGGTGTTAGGAGTGAGGAAGGGTGATGTTTGGGGAAGGGGTGTGGTGTTGGGAGGGGGAAGGGGTGGGGATGGGGAGTGCAAGGGTGGAGTTTTAGAGGGAACAAGTGGTTGTTATTGGGGGAAGGTTTAGGTGTTGTGAGGTGGTTGGAAATGTCGGTAGTGGGTTGGGTGCTTGGGTGAGAGGTGTCAGGGTGGGTGCATCTGTGGAGGGGAAGGTATTAGGCATTTGGGAGGGCACTGGGTGAGGTGATCTTTGTGGCTTCATTTGTACCTTGGTGACCTCATGTCACCTTTGTTGCCATTCATTGGGAGGGGTCGGGTGGTGCATCATGCAGGAGCGTGGAGGGAACTATTTGTTTTCATGAGCAAAATTAAGCTTTAAAAATAAGCTATGAATAGGCCACTGCATCATTGATCTTCTGGTTTGTTGTAAGTTATCCAATTTGATTGTCCCCTTTACAGAAAACAATAAAGGCAACTTGATTAACTTATTGAAGTTATTCCCAGTGGCTAATTAAATAAATTGCTATTGTAATTGTTACTTTGGCGTACATACGGATACAGTAACGAATAGCACTGTCCTTTTTGTCGCCCTCCAAAAACCAATGGTATGCTTTTGCGGCCCCAAATTATGTAAATCATGGACCATATGTTATAAACCTTATATTAATCAACACAATGGAATTCCTTTATAAATATCTTGAGACATTTTAGAAATGTCCAGTTTTGAATGGTAGATTTTTTTCCTCAAAATTGACGGAAATATTACAGTGAGGCCTCAAAAAAATTGTTTGATTGGCGTACCCGACCGACCCTATTTTTTAACCGCCGCCCCTACATTATTTTTTATTTTTTGTGTGCAAAAAACAGTTTTAAAACACGTAAAACAAACTAAAAGTATTGCAAAAAGGATTCATTCATAAGTCGCGTATTTGCCTCCACCGCGATAGATGCTCCAAATGACAATAAAAAGATGTTTTACAGAAAAAGTGAAGATGTGTGCCATTTGTTTTTGTATGTGTGTCATATATTTGTGTTCTTGTTAGTGGAAACATAAAAAAAAAAAAAAAATCCGACCTACTACCCTCTTTTTTTGTCCCCGCCGTACAAAGTTCAGAATGCGGGACTATGAAATTAGCAGCGTCCATTCGTCCGTTCGTCCGTCAGTGATAAAATTGTTAACCCATGTTGTATACGTTTATCTAGTTCCGTAAGGGCGACATGATGTAACTTGGTGGAAATAAAGGTGGATGAGTTCTCGACTGATTAGATTTTGTGCGGAAAATGTCTATCCAGGATCTAATTTGCCCAATATTTATGAAAATTTCCGTTCGTGCCGTGATAAAGAAGTGTTTAACCCATGTTGTTACTATTTTATTGGAGTTCCGTAAGGCGACAATGATGTACCTTGTGGAAAAGCGGGTGGATGAGTTCTCGACTTGATTAGATTTTGGGCGTAAAATAATGCTAATTCATGCTAATTTGCATAATTTATGAAAATTCCCTCAAAGCCCTGTGACAGTTTTCTGGAGTTTCCCGTAAGGCATAGAATGCTGGTACCTTGGGTGGAAGGGACGCGTGCTGAATAGTTCTCTGCCCTGATTAGATTTTTTGGGCTTATTTCGGGCAAATTTGAGTAGGCCCATGAAGCTATGAATATGCCGAAAATCAGCGTAATTTGCTATATTTTTTGACACTGTACAATTGGATACTCAAAAATCTTGCCCTGCAGACAGCCTATCATGGTACACATCTTTTTTGCAATTTGGAAGTATTATGAAATATATGCGGCTTCGGTATGCAAATGAACTCATTAAAGTGCGTAATGCTGTCACTCTGAAACGGTATGTCCGATAGGCCCACATTCCTGCGCTACAATGATATTACTATGGCATAGGGAAGGGATGGTGTGTGCGGGGTATATGGGGGGTGGGTTTATTGCGGGGGTGTTGGGGTGGGGGTGGGTTTGTTTCGGGGTGTTGTGAGGTGTGGGGTGTTTCAAGGGTGGTTGCAAGAGGGGTGTTGTGTTCATGGTGTTGGGGAAGGGTGTTTGCGGGTGCTGGATGGGGGTTTTGGAAGTTGGGGTGGGTGGTGTGAAGGGGAGGGGTGGGTGTTGGGAGGGTTGAGGGGGTTTGCAGGTGTTGGATGGAAATGGCATGTTTTTGCAGGATGTTGTGGAGGGGGTGGGTGTTGTATTGCTTTATCCGCATGTTAGTGATCGCGACCATTCTGCGTGGACCATATTTTAACGCATCGCGTACATACGAGTTCGCCTTTTTTCTTGTTCTATGTTTACGCCCAATCAAAAATTTTTTGTTTCGCGCCCTAATTTTTATGAAAAATTGTCAAAGTGTTAGGAACCCTTCAAATTATCTTCACTCTATGTATACATGTTATAAACTATTAACACAGTAAATTAGGAATTCATAATTTAAGTAAAAATTGCTTAATGTTTATGTACCCTTATTGTGCTTTCTGTCTTATAGAATTTTCAGTAGTACGAGAATTTGACCCATTGTTAACAAACATGCAATATCGCATTCACCCATGTGTTTTCCTATTCGGTGCAACCTCAAGCTAATTACATAACAAGATTTCTCATCACCTTTTTTCTCTACAGTACTTCTCAGGATAGCGTTATCCAATTCCGCGTGACAGTGCGTTTCGTCTCGCTTTTTCCGCATAAAGTCCTCGCCACTAACGCGTTATAAAACTGCCTTTTTTGACGACAGCCTAACTTATCGCAGGAGTCACTAAAGCGTTCGTTGGCTGATTAGACGTTAACTCTTGAGGGCAATTTCAGTGGATTGGTCCTTTTTCATCCTCTTGAGGATGGTTTACTAAGCTATATTTGATTAACTTTTATACGATTATCATTATTTAAATATCTTTTGACACGACACCATATTAGGATGATGACATTCCCCGGGACCATTTCCCCGTACGTGTATATTCGGACGTTTTCACGTGGTTCAGTGCAAAAACTCGCTTTTTTATCTCGATTTTACTTACATCACGTCGCACCGATTTTCCAATCATCTTTGGCATTATTACATCCTAATCTTCATAATATTCCTAAAATGTAATGTTAAAAATAGGGCCTACACTAGGCCAAGGGCTTTTGGGTGGAGAAACATTTGTGTTTTCAAGTTTCTGTGTTCTCCGAAATTTTGTAGACATAGGCCTAACATGCCGCGAACTCCACTCTCTATTTTGCTCTTGTATTTGGGTGCACATTCTCATTGCACATGGGTAGTCCCTGGGCATGACCCGGGGCGGGGGGGGGGGGGGGGGGGGGGGGGGCGTGTTTTTAAATTGGTGAGATTGAGAACTTATTTTGCAGTGGAATGGTTCCCCTCTCTCGTGATAATTATGACTAGTATGAATTCCAATGTTTCTATTTGAATAACGAATAGGCAAACTACAAACAGAAAAATAAGGCAAAAATATATATTCCTGTCCCTCCTGTGCCGTTGCTTGTATATTTTCCGAAACAAATCACATGGTAAGTTTTTATTTTCCTAATGCATGCAGCGCATGGTTTAAGACAATTATTCGGTTAACGGGTTTCCGTACTTTCTTTACAATTTAATTACGTCAGAATTAAATTACGTCATGCAGGGGATCCCTGTCGTTAGGTACACCATTAATACGGATAGGGGGATCGCATTCAATCACTTCTACCCGTATTGTTTTCTTCCTCGTAACCATGTAAAACAGGTACTAACGACAACACAAATACCCTGGAAACAGCTTGTGAGAAAGTTTGCCCTTGTTAGTTTTTCTTAGTATTTCTTCCTTCAGAAGTTATCAGAGCTCTGCGAAACTTTACAAATTACGTCCCCTCCCTTTGGTAAAGGCCCAAGTCTCACGCCATAATTCAGCTTTAACATCAAGAACTCACGATTTTACTTCGGAGAGGGGCCCGGAGGGGCGGTTCATTCCTGTTGTACATCTCAGCCGCCTTATATTTACTCCCAGTAAAATTAATCATTTCGCCTCTCAAAATTTTCATTTGCATGTGTATATGAAAAGTTTATGACTGCGCGCATGATCAAAAATAGTTTGGGTATTTAATATTGCCAATTGCGTCCGCCCCTCAAAGACAGCCAGGGTCGGCTGCCCAAAACTTTCCACTCACGTGCACGGTGTGTACTGCTGGGGATTTCCCCTTATGTTTATGATCCCGGTGTATGACGTATGGATGAGTTTGCTGTATGTTTTTGTTTTCTTTATATCGTGCTCCGCACACGGCTAGGTAAATAAAACTTACATTTTATATACATTGTATGTATCCAGCCTATCCCGCGTATATAATTAATTGGCTTCTACCGCTAATATTTTATATTAACCCTTTGACCCTTTTAATGTATTTGTTGTTTCGTGGTATTGTTTATTTTGCGCCCATTGGAGGGAGGGGCTTTTGAGTGACGGTGACGGCAGCGCTACAGGAATCGAAGCTTAGTCCGTGTAAATGCGGAGGCGAGTTTGTAATCTGGATTTTACTTTTTAATTATGGGTTTTTTCATATTTATCTTTTTTGCGCCTGCTTAGGTATTGATCAAATCGAATGATATTTTTTAAAATGATTCCAAATAAAATATAAAATGGTACTGAATCATTGTGTTCATGTTTTTTAGTGAGCACAGATTGCGATTTTCTCATTTTTGCGCACTCATAATGACTAGCACTATTTTTAGCATTAGAAGTCTAGGGAACTGTATCTATTTATGTTTGTTGTTTGAATAAACATTGACGTCTGCCTCCATTACTTTGACCAAAACATTTAGAAAATGCATGCATATTCGACATCGATTCGCTGCAAGCTGGCAAGCACGTGCATTGTACAAATCCCATTGTTCCGTCAATCGCATTCCCACCTGTACAAGTAAATTCTTCGGTTCAACATTCATTCGGTAAGAGCAGGGAAGGTTGGAATCTGGTAAGAGCATGGCGCGGCGGTGAAACATTCTGACGTTCATAAAAGCTATTTTGCACAAAGTATTCTTTTGCTCATACACGGCATCATTAAATTCCACTAAAAACATTACATTTCCAATGATATGCATTGTTGGGATTGCTGTATAAAATCCGATATTCATTTCGGCTTTGTACCTTCTGTGTGTATGGTGGCACGAGTTAAGTTCAACTTCACCCCCGTGCCGTTCACTCTGTCAGTCTTCTGTCGACGCTTGTTGGCCCGCCCTTTTTTATTATTTATGTCAAGACTTGAACGTTATACCTGCTTCACTCTGCATATTGACTACAGAGAGCACATGTTTATCAGAATTAGGGTTTTCCCCAATGCATAATTACCGTTCCACCATTTTAGAAAGGGGGGGGTAATCGAAATGGATGGAAATCCCTGAATACTTTTATTTTTTTTCTTTGTCAAATTGTCTTGTTTTTGTATTATCGGTAAAAATAAATTACACAACAAAAGGGTTTGTTGGCCTAGCATTAATATTATTTTAAAGAACAAAATATTGTACAAATAGCGTATTATTTTGACCGCCCCCGAAGTAAAATGATGTAGCCCTTTCTTGATTTTTAAAAGCCTTGTTTGTGGTGCGTGAGCAAGACTTGAGAGCTAACTTTGATTAAAAGGGACCGGAGGGGTGCAGTCTGTACATTCCGCCGATATTATGATTAGGAAGAAATGTGAAGGAAAGAGATCTTGTGATTCCAGGCGATTTTAGTTGTCGTAGTTATTACCATTTTACGATTGTTATGAGGAATTTCAAGAAACACAGGTAGAAGTTCACTTGTATGCGATCTCCTAATTCGTCAGGACTCCCTTATGACGTAATTAAATCATGTATGGTAATCTCCCGCGTGACGTATTATGTAAATTAACACACTTTGAAACCCGACACAAATTTCCACTGTCGTCACAACTACAATTCGCTCAGTTTTACATTCTATTGCACAGATTTGTACCGAAAATATATTCCGATTAATATTTACTACGGAACAGAGGCCTGATTAGTCACATTTTTTGACGGATTTGGAATTTAGGCCACCGGACACAACTGATAAAATTCATGCCGAACTTGCCCATCTGGCACGAAACTAGTTGACATTGGGTATCACAGGAATGGGAAAGCAGCTGGTTGGAGGAGTCCCATTTATGAATTTTTAATTAGCTCATCACACGAAGAACCAGACAAGAATGTCGAAAATAAGATTGAAAACTGAAGATGATATACTAACAGTTGAAAGTTATGAATGGTTTTACCAAAGAATTTCTTTGTACAATGCATGATCGGTGGGCAACCTTTTGGCCCTGGTTTTGGCCATGCCTGGTTTTACACCAAGTTTCTCGTATCGCCCTGAGGATATTGCAATCGTCCCTCCCTCCCTTGTAGTTTGAAACTGCCCCTAAGGCTAATGCCTATTGAGAGGAATCCCCTGCGTGACGTAATTAAATCCAGCATTAGAAAATTAAAAATAAAAACTCTACACAACGTGTTTTAAAAACATCCACGGTAGATTGGGAACATGAATTGGGATTCCATCTCACTAAAAAAATCCCCGTAAAAATCCTGCTATTGGGCAAAATCATTTGGATGTCCTCCGCACCCTGGGCCCGCACCCGGTAACAGGTGGCTTTCCATGGACATCATGAACTCATTAATTTTAATCACTGAAGACCCGGGCTGCACCACCTGGCGAGTGCCAAATTGTGTAATACGTTTTTTATGGAGTGGGAACTGCGCACTATGATGATATTGCGATTTATTCCGGATTGAATACGTGTTTACACAATTTGGCACTCGACGCCCTCTGAGCATGTTGGTATTTAAACAAATTGATCATCATAAAAGTACTTACAGAAAAGATGGTGTAATCATTTTTCGTCTTTATGCTAGCCACATTCATTTCCTCCATAGTCAATCGAAGACTGTATATTTATCGCCATCTTGAGCTATATTGATTCATCCAATTGAACAATTTTTGTTACGCCAAATGAAATTACTCCAAATGGGAAGTTGTAGGGTAACAACGGGTGTTGTGGTGAATTTGAGGCTTGCGTCCAGTGGACGTATTCCGCAGGTTGCAGCTCTAATGAATCTTACTTTTATCGTATTGGGTCCTTAGAAATTGTGATTATAACTAAATAAGTGTTTTACATGAGAAATAAAGTTGGTTTGAAAAAGAAGGAAATATCGCGGTTTATATGTATTTTTTATAAAAGTTTTTTGTTAAATAAAACTAAGTATTAATAAATAAACAAGTGAATAAAAAAAAATTCGTGGCCCACTGGATATTCCATGGACTCCCATGTTTCAAGATAAGTGTGAAGAGGTTTCAATCTCCTCAACGTAGTTTTTTCTCCCTTCTTCACCGTTTGCATAATGTATTAATAATGAAATACCGCATTTTAAACATCTATTAACCTTCTAAATATTTATTTTCAAAAATTTTGCTATTTCCCAACATGTTTTACTTGAAGATTGGGTGTCGTTCTCCTAATAAATACAAGATTTTTGTATATAACTTTTGATAAATCGATGGTTGTCATATCCAAATTTATGAACCAGGTGGGAAAGGGTTAATAAAAATATTAGAAAAAAGAAAAAAAATAAAAATATTAGTAGTTGTATCGTCCCGTGTCGCTACAGCTGGCCAGGATTTCGCATTTGCACTTGTCAGAGTCGGCAACAACAGCTTTTTGTAAAATGGTATAACGGAAGCACTCAATGGAAAGGGTTATAAAAATAATAGCAGTATTAATTCGCCCCTGATCGCTACAGCAGCCAGGATTTCGCATTTGCCACTTGTCATAGTCGGCAAACAATACGGCTTTTTTAAATGGTATAACGGAACGGCCCTAGGCCCATTTCTGCATACTGTGGTTTTTTAATTTAAAGCTGTAGTGTAAAACGACTACGCCAACTAGAAAGGATAAAAATAAAGGGAGCCGGTAAATAGATTAGAAAGAATCTATCGGTTTGAGATTATGTCACGCCAGTAGCGCAATCAGAACGCGTTATCGGGAAAGTCCTGGTAAATTTGTGCTTTGGAGACGTGACTGTCTAGATCACTAACTAGATAACTAACGCCACTCAACAGCGTTAAGTTTGCGTGAGCTCTGATAACTCATCCTGAGAAGTACTGTATATAATTATCGTACGCCATGTAAGGTCTGTTGGAAACCAGCTAGCTTGGCCGCTTGGGTTTGGCGAAATAGGCTAAGGTTTGCATAGTATTTATACTGTACGCATACTACCAAAACTAGTAGGCCCATGGATTTCTAATTTGAGGGCAATAACTTAGGCTATCTTGATTTTTTAATTACGTTAATTTCCTTGGTCCTGCACCCCCTGCATATATTTTTATTTTTTTTCAAACTGTCTATTTTAAGATGGCGGTTTGAATCGCCTGGCAGCAGCAAATTTGCACTGTTAGGATCAAAAATTCCACCCTTTTACAGTTAATTTCGTCATGCAGCCCTCAGGTATTTGTTCCTTTGACATTCGTCTACATTTCTGTAAGATTATTTCACGTGAAAAGGTTTTTGTCCTTCAGATTTCGGCGCTGATTGCCGTGAATCGCCGACGCTACCGGGCATCTAAAAATATAATTCACTCAAGCATCAGCACGCATGCGCATAAATTAACCAGAAAACAACGTGTCGGTTTTGTTGTGCGTGGAAGAGTCTATGCGCATTTTCTTTCGTAATTCTCACCGTAGCGGCGTGATAAGAAAACTTTTCGTGTAATTCATCGCAGCGTGGTGGTGTCGAATACGGATTTTTTTGGCGATCCTGTCATATAATGCATGAATGGCCTGGGTCTCACATCATTCATCATGCCTCAAAATCAATCATGACAAATGAGATGGCTGTCTACTCATCCGGGTCACTTTCCGGTGCTTAGCCTTTTGTGTTAAGTTGCCGTGTGTTAGCATTTCCTATTCTGGTGACCCACAAAATAAGCCAACGTCACCACCTCACTTGCTAGTATTTGTCCCACTTCTTCCTCCCCAAACTCATGAAGATGTTGTATATCTTTTACTTTTCTGACATTGAAGATGTTTTAGGCGAACAGTGATTAGCTATGTTACACAAATTAAACAAATATTGTAATGTATGAAAGTAATGAATACCGTACTGACCCATATAGTCCCATGCTCGCTTATAATAATCCCCCCCAGTTTGAAAGAATCTAAGAATTGTAGAAATCCTTTTATAATTCCCACCTAAGTTCTTGTTGAAATCAATAGGATTTTTGTTAAAATCATTACGCGTACTGTTGTGGTTTTTTTTGTCTTGTTTGTTTTTCTTTACAAACTTATAGGTCAATGATTAGTTCATTAACATTCTTTGTTGATCCATCCTCATTGACCCCTTGAAAAAATCTGGAATAAGTAAAGCTCTAAATTTGACATTTTATGTTTTTGTTTTATGTTGGATGATAATCCCATTTATCCCACCCCCTAAATTCAAGCTAATGTTAGGTTAAAAACAGGTGGGACTATACTAGGGTCAGTACAGTATATAAAAATTCACAATCGGAGAAAGTCAGTAGTGAAACAATCTTTCAATATTACCTTCCTTTCTCGAGATATTGTCCTTCAAACCTTGGCATGCTGGTTTGTTTTCTGGTCATCACTACGGTCACGTCGCAACACGTTACAGTGCCGTGCGCGACCAACTGGCAACATAAGATCACCATTAGTAGCCAAGTGGTCGTAACGCACGTGCTTCATACATGCGGTCGGCCATTTTGCACCGCCACTGACCGGACACCAATTTTTGTTTTCATGCACTGCGACACAAGGCGACAACGATTTCAGCTTCAAAGTGACACTTTCTAGGGTGAAAAAACTCCCCCAAATCGATTAATGTATGTAGGGCCCAGGAAAATCCGTGTTTCAGGAGCGCGAATTCCGTGTGCGATTTTCGCCAAATCCGCAATTTCCCGCGCATCAAAATTTTGACCTTTTCCGCGCAAATCCGCGCCCAAAATGTGCCGATTCCGCGGAAAACCGCACCCTAAAAATCGCGATTTTTTTTCAACTACCGGCGATCACAAAGTCTAATTTGTATGACATAATTATCCTTGTTTCTCTTGTTCTAAATTACCTTATTTTCTCATGCGCATGTCCTAGCTACTTTTTCACATCCCTTCCAATGCTTAGACACACACGTGTCACTGTCAGTCACCGCCGTGCCGATGTAATGAACCCTCAACAATGAATTTTAACCACGTCTGATTCGACCACTCACTGTCGTCTCAGTCACTGCCCAATTCTAATACTTTTTTATTCTAAGAGCTTTCATATGAAACCCTATGCGCCTGTGACACTAATTCTTGGCCGTGGGTGTGGCTTCGACCATGTGTGTGCAATGAGTTCATAAAATAAACCAATAGTACCAAACCTCATTGCACGCACGTGGTCGAAGCCACCGTGCTACCACGTGAGAAAAAGAAAGTTTCCCACGACGTGATACGTACTCGACGATCGATCAAGCCGCCCCTTGTTTGGCGCCACGTGTCTGTATATATTATTGGGGCCATCTACGCGTCTCACACAACATTTCAGAAATTACGAATAAAGAAATCACAAGATAACGCAAATAAAAAATCACACACAGTTTCAAGTTATAGTTATTAAATTGTATTCATGCAACATTAAATGGAAATACGCATACGTGCGTTAGGCCGGGGATTTTATTATTTCATCATTAAAAGAATATTTTTTATCATTTAACGTTTTCAAATTGTATAAACAAAACAAAGAATGCAATCAAGGTATTTCCTCAGGGAGGGGCAATTATATGCATACTGACGAAAAGACCAATAGTATTAACCAGTAATCGCTTTTTTTATTAGACATTAATAATAAACAGTATTAACCAGTAATCAAATATCTTTTTGCATTTTTTCTTGGAAAGGGGCATTACGCATACATGCAGTTATGCCGGGAATTTTTTATCATTCAAAGTTTACAAATGGTATAAACAAAACAAAGAATGCAATCAAGGAAACAAAACAAACTAATGCAATCAAGGAAACAAACAAAGAATGCAATCAAGGTATCTCATTAGGGAGGAGCAAATTATATACGCATACTGACGAAAAGAACACTTAAGCAATATTATTAACCAGTAATCACCTAATTTTCTTTGGCAAAAAATTCTTGGAGAGGGCAATGTTATAACAAGAATAATTTCAATCATTCAACGTTTACAAATAAACAAAACAAGAATGCAATGAAGAACAAATCATGATAAAGCAACAACACGAATACCAAAAAGCTTAATATTACATTTTTTCCCCAGCACAACAAATCGTGATTGACAGGTCCGACAAAATATTACAGCATAAGCCCCGCCCTCTTTACCAAATACGGAACTGATGAAAGACGTCCTCGACCCGGGAAACATTTTGAAACACAACAAGTATCGATAGTATTTACTGCTTCTGGTAGGTTTGTTTTTTGTCTAAAAGAACCTGTCAGTGCATAAAAATTATTGATAAAATGAAAAGCATTAAAGAAAAAAAACAAAGACAAATTTAAGTGAACCATCGACTCTTGATTTCTGGAAATGTTCTAAAACGAAACACTCCGTCATTTTGTCGGCGATTGTTTTTGTCACAACTTGTTAATGAAACAGAAGCAACGACAGGTATATACATTTCATAAAACGTCGGCATTTTTATCTACTAACGGTTCCATTTGATTTGTTTATCAAAACCGTTGAACATGCTGCTGCCCGACCACACGTTACTTTTCAATCTTAAAACTTCTTAACGACCGCATCGTTGCAAGTAGATTTGAATTCCCGCGACAAGCATGGGTGCAAGTACTAAACACAATTTGTTCTCGGCAACTTTGGCGATTCTTAGCGATCATTTTCACGGGTCTGAAATGCCTTTCATGGAGAAAAAAAGGATCCGCGGTAATCCGCGCATTGTAGGAAAATCCGCGTTGGAAGCCAAATTCCGCGAATGACATGTTATTTTCCGCGATCGCGGATTTTCCCGGGCCCTAAATGTATGTTTTAAAAGGATCCCCGGATACCTTACCCTGTTAAAGTTGATGTAAAGTGCAAAAATTGCAGATTTTCAGCTTTCAGTTGGGAAAAATTACAAATTTCCGACTCCCTGACCGATTTCGATGCTTGAAAAATAGCAATCCAAGTTAAAAACATTTGACGTCATATTTGACCTTTTAAACCAAGTTAAAAGATCATATTAAACCCCATTACACCATTTTTGTTACCACTATTGTTACCCACAACTCTGTGCATTCGCAGTGCAAAGATGGCGTCGTTGACTGCACATGTGAAAAACGGAGGTCTCGGAAATTACTCTAAAATCAACGTAAATCATCTTATTCAATGGAATAAACAACAGAATTTAGATTTTCATATTATCTGGTGATAGTGTGCATCATTTGACCGCTGGAAATAAAGAAATAAGGTGAGAAAATTGCAGCTAAAGTTTGGTGTATTTTGTGTGTCACGAGCATTGGAAATGTCAATCTTGCGAGTCGGCCAACAAAGCTACAGTGATGATCTTTCGAGAGAGGTGATTGCGCACGCCTTCAATCGTCGATCGCCATTTTGAGCTCAAAGTGACCCGGAAAGAGACATGTCATGGTCTTAAAATTGCTCAATCTGGTTTAATTTGACCGTTTAACTTGGTTTGAACGGCAAGATGTGACACAGAAGGGTCAGAAATGACGTCAAGTGTTTCTCGGA
Source organism: Ophioderma brevispina (assembly GCA_023653785.1). Classification (NCBI taxonomy): domain Eukaryota; kingdom Metazoa; phylum Echinodermata; class Ophiuroidea; order Amphilepidida; family Ophiodermatidae; genus Ophioderma; species Ophioderma brevispina. The sequence goes on along the minus strand of JAMKCH010024768.1, from coordinate 78,013 downwards.
AATGAATCGTTGAATCCAATGGCCTAGACTATCATTTGAGAGCAAATTCAAGAAATTTCATATTTTGTGCAAATGTGCCAGTGCCGCTTAAAGTATGCAAATGAGCTAATTAATATACAAAAATCAGCGTAATTGCTATAATTTTGAAGTGGTTCATCAGATACGGAAAATTCCTTCACTGCATGAAAGCCCAGGCCGCGACAAATCGCCTGTCCGATAGCCCGGGACTAGTAGAATTTTTTCGGGCAAGTAAAACTTTGGGTAGTCGTGCCCGTTCGGGCAAGTCCAAATCCCGGGTCCAAATATCAGCTAAATGGTTTATGGTTTACTGATTTATTCCCAAACAGTCACTATATTAATCAGAAAAAAGTAATTACTAAACCATATTCCTTTACAAAGTTTACTTTTACCGTTTCATGAATAAAGGAACGACAAAAATTAAAGATATTAATCAATATACACAACGTCGACAGACCAGCTGGGAATGCCCATTTGCACCATTTCCACAAAGCTCAAGGTGATGTTCGATCAATATTGCTTTCCCAGTCCAGCCGGTCCCAGGTCAACGATCTTGGCTCGCCACATATTATTTCGCAATCTTAAACAGGGCTGGAAAAAATTTAAATTTCCCGGGAAGCCGAATACGATTTTCCGCCGGACAGCTTCCAACATAAATGAAATTATTCACCTCCAAATTGATTCCTAATGGTCCGGGGGATCGGCGTTTAGAAAACCAGCTTTTCATGCGCGATTCTCGCACTGATAAATTGGTATTTTCCGCGCTTTTGTGTTCTTTCCTGATTCAGTATTTACAATAAAGCAATTACCTCACCCCCATGTATTAAATGGATCAAACCAAACAACTAAGTGAACATAGCTTCCATTCATATGTTAATTGCAAGTAAACAAAAATAAACAACGGTAATTAAATCTTTATTATTTTTAAAAAATCATTTCAAAACGACTAACATAGATTTGAAATCTAAATATATCATCATGTATTTTTATTGCTAAAATACGTCATTTTAGCTTGAAAAAAATTACAAAATGGCCGAAGGTGAACCCCGACGGCATGGCCCACATGCGTAATATTTGACACAAAACAAATGATTTAGAACTCAGTTTCTGTTTAGCATCTCAGAGAATCTTAACCGGTATTGCAAATTTGTGATCAGAAATTACACGCGGGATTACACGTGGGTGACGTGATTACCTGTGGTCATGAGCTGAAAAGTCATGAAAGATCAGTATAGTTGAAGGCTTAGATTGGCTTGGGGAATTTCCCGGACCGTTTTTTAATCATCAGTGTTTTTCCCGCGGTACAGCAGTTCAGACCAGCCGGCTGGCTGTAGCCTGTACGGAGCTCATTTCCCGCTGAGAATCGCGGTAATTTTCGGGCATGTTCTTCACTGGCTCGGGCAAGCAGTTCTCTATGAGGTTGGGCCCCGATCGGGCAAGCTAGAAAAAATATATTTGTCGCGGCCTGATGAACGCCGATCAGGGTGCGCATCTTTTTTGCACATTTGAAAGTGCGTGATATATGCGGCTTAGGTAGCAAATTGAGTAATTACATATGGGAATACTGTTATATCTGAAACAGTACATTGGATAGCAAAATTCCTTCAGCGGACAAGTGGTAGCAACATGATAAGTTTAAACTATGCCACTGCATCTTTGTGTTGAATCATAATTGGGTTCCAAACGGCATTTTGGGCATTAAAATATGCTAATTAAATGTCTAATTTGCATATTAAAGAAAAAAAAGCTTGTGTACAATGTTATCTAGAAGTTCCGTACGAACGGCATATATGCATGAAAACTTGATGTAAGGAAGCGCGTTGAAGAGTTTCAATCTGGGGTCATTTAGGTTAATTAGTATGCAATGAGCTAATTAATTGCAAAAAATCTCGTAATTGATATAGTTTAAACGGTTTACCACCGGATACACAAAATTCCTTCACTGCATGGAAGAGCCTGTTTATGGTTTGTGCCTCATTTTGCCATTTGAAAGTATGTGGTGATATAGCAGCTTAGGTATGCAAATAAGCTAATAAATATGCATAAGTGCTAGCTGCTGAAAAGGTACATCGGATAGGGCAAAATTCTTTGCTTCAGAAAGATTAGTTACCATACATCTTTTGTGTGAATCAATAGGTCAAGGGTGGGGTTGTGGGGGGGTGTTTGTTGCGGGGGTTGGGGGAGGGGTTGGGGTGTGGGGAGGGGGTGGGGTGGTGGGGAAGGGTGGGCGTGTGGGGGAGGGGGGCGTCTGTGTGGGGGAGCGGGGTGGGGTGTTGACGTGGTGTTCGGGGAGGGGGTGGGGGGGTGGTGTGGGGGCGAGGGGGTGGGGTGTTGGGGTAGGGGGTGGGGTTAGAGAGGGTTGGGGAGTGTGGGGTGTGCTTGCGGGGTGTGGGGAGGGGTGGGGGTGTGCAGGGAGAGGGTGGGGGGTTGAGGGAGGGGTGGGGGTGCCGGGTGTTGGGGAGGGGGTGGGGTGTTCGGCTTGTTGGGGAGGGGTGGGTGGTGTGGAGGGTGTGGGGGTTGAGGGGGGTGCTTGGGTAGGGGGTAAGGTGTTGCAGGGGGTTAGGAGGGGGGGGTGTTGGGTGTGTGGGAGGGGGTTGCAAGGTGTTGGGGAGGTGGGTGGAGTGTGGGGAGTGTGAGTGGGCGGTATTGGGAGGGGTGGGTGCGGAGGGGTGGCGGTGTTGCAGAGCGGGGGTGGGGTGTTGCAGGGAGGGGGTGGGGTGTTCGGGAGAAGGTCTGGTGTTGTTTGGGAGGAAGGGGGTGTTGGGGAGAAGGTGGTTGTTGGGGAGAAGGTGGGATGTTGGAGAAGGGGGCGGAGTGTTGGGAAGGGTGTGTGTTGGGGGTGTGGGGAGGGGGGTGTGTTGCATGGGGGTTGGAGAGGGGGTGGGGGTGTGGGGAGGGGTGTTGGGGGTGGGGGTTAGGGAGGGGTTGGGTGTTGTTGCAGGGGTGGGGTATTGGGTGGGGGGGGAGTGTTGCAGGTGGGGGTGGAGTGTTGAGGGTGTTGGGGTGGAGTGTTCAGGGTTGTGTGGGGTGGAGTGTGAGGGGTGTTGGGCTGGAGTGTTGCGGGTTGGTGGGTGGAGTGTGCGGGGGTTGGGAGGGGGGCGACGGTGTGTGGTGAGGGGTGGTTGGGGGTAGGGCAGGGTATTGGGTAGGGGCGTGGTGTTGAGGTGTTGGGGAGGGTGGGTAGTGATGGGTGTTGTGGAGGAGTTGGGGTGTTGTGGGGTTGCAGAGTGTTGGACGGGGTGGGTTGGGGGGAGGGGGTGGGGTGTTGCCTAGCGTGGGAGGGTGGGGCGGGGATATCTCCACGTATTGCTGCACAACTTTTTTGGAACACCCTGTACTCATGAGTTCAATCTGGTGTGCTGCTATTTGTCTTACGCAATGCCGCCAAGCTGGCGAGACGTGTGGTCGAGAACAGAACTGCTTGTGACAGTCTTTTTTATTTCTTCTTACAGATTTACAATGATCGAGAAATGTTACAAGGGAAGTTGGATTTACTCGCAACCACAAAACATGGTGAGGATTCAAATGTGTTTCTGTGAGGAATTCAGTGTCTGTTACTCACACTTAATGTCAGCATGTAATTCCGTTTTCACTATTACACTTCTTTCCCCTACTCATTTTTCCTTTCTTGACATGTTCTTTTTGCTTTGTGCGCTTTCTTTCTTGAGCTTCTTTTCCTTTATTGAAGCTTTTTCCTTTATGAGCTTTCTTTACGTTCTTGAGCTTTCTTTCTGAGCTTCTTTCTTTCTTGAGCTTCTTTTCTTTCTTGAGCTTTCAGTTTACCTTTCATTGAGCTTTTTTTCTTCTTGAGCTGCCTTTTCCTTTCATGAGCTTTCTTTTCCTTTCTGAGCTTCTTTCTTTTCTGAGCTGCTTTCCTTTCTTGAGATTGCTTCTTTTCCCCTTGAGCTGGCTTTCCTTTTTTGAGCTTGCTTTTTCCATTTCTGAGCTTGCTTTTCCTTTCTTGAGCTTGCTTTCTTTCTTGAGCTTGCTTTCCTTTCTTGAGCTTGCTTTTCCTTTTGAAGCTTGCTTTCTTTCTTGAGATGTTTTTCTTTCTTGAGCTTGCTTTCCTTCTTGAGATTGCTTTTCCTTTCTTGAGCTGGCTTTGCCTTGATATACTTTGTCTGCCTGAAGTATGAATTGAGACGCGCGCGTTACCAGTTGCCGCCTTTCGGTGCAGTTCAGAGTTGTGCTTTGCTACGCGCGCGCTGAAGTCGTACAATGTATACGCCCGCGTCCGCTACTTCGTACTTAGAGCTGGACAGAGTATAGAGCATGCTTTTCCTTTCTTGAGCTTGCTTTTCCTTTCTTGATCGTGCCTTCCTTCCTGAGCTTTCTTTTCCTCTTGAGCTTTCTTTCCTTTCTTGAGCTTCTTTCTTGAGTTTGCTTTCCTTTAATGAGCTTTCTTTTCCTTTCTTGAGCTTTCTTTCTTTTCTGAGCGTGCTTTCTCTTGAGCTGCTTTTCCTTTTCTAGGTGCTTTCCTTTCTTGAGCTGTGCTATTGCTTTTCCTTTATTGAGTTGCTTTCCTTGCTTGAGCGCTGTGCCTTTCTGAGCTGGCTTTTACTGTCTTGAGCTTGCTTGTCCTCTGAGCTGATTGTTACTGTCATTGGAAGCTGTTTCCTTGTCTTGAGCTTGCTTCCTTCTTGAGCTTGCTTTTTCCGTTCTTGAGCTGTGCGTTTCCTTTTAGAGCATGCTTTCCTTTCTAGAGCTTGCTTCCTTTCTTGATCTTGGCTTTCCTATTCAGGAGCTGTATTTTACTTTTCTTGAGCGTTCTTTTCCTTTCTGAGCTCTTTTCTTTTTTGAGCTTGCTTTTCCTTTTTGAGCTTCTTTTCCTTTCTTGAGCATGTGTCCCTTTGGAGCTTGTTTTCCTTTCTTGAGCGTGCTTTTCCTTTCTTGAGCCTTGCTTTTCCTTCTGAGCTTGCTTTCTTTTCTGGAGCTTGCTCTTTCTGTCTTGCTTGCTTTCTTTTCTTGAGTGGCTTTCTTTTCTTGAGATTGCTTTTCTTTCTTGAGCTTGCTTGTCTTTTCTTGAGCTGGCCTTTCCTCTCTTGAGGTGGCTTTTTCCTTTCTCTCTTATCCTTTTGAATACAAAATTTTAGTTATTGCAAAATGCTATCAAGAACCATATTTCTGGGAACTAAAGTTCATCGGCATTAAAAAATATGTAATAAAGTTCACCCCAATTTAACTCTTATGTTGGAAAAGCGTTTAAAAAGTTCCCAGTGAACAAGCGGAAAATCATTTATTTCCTTAGAGTTTCTTTTTTTTTGCAATAAAAGTATTAGACACTTTCATCTTAACTTTACAAAGTGCCTAAAAAAATTTAAGAAATTTGCAACATTACCATCATAATGCTTTGACCTCTGATCTTGACCTACGACTTTAGTATATTTTCATATTTTGGAGTTAATTGACGTAACATCAATATTTTCATATCAAACTTGACCATCAGCTACAGCCTTTGATCAGAAGCAGACAATCTTGTTTCTGCATCTCTGAATGATGACCAAAGGCTAGCAATCACAACTTCTGCTATTTAACAATATTTGATTGCTTGTTTACATTGATATATAGGTTGACTTTGCCATGGATGTGTACAGAAATCTGCATGGGGATGATGAAGTACCAACAAGTAAGTTGTGACAATTTTGATTTAACCAAACAGAGAAAGGATGCTACCTTTCAATCCTTGTAGCAAATTCACAAGTTAAGTGGCTGCACTGCAGGCCTACCCGCATTGCTTGGTAACTTGTTATTTCATAGCATCTAATAACCATACTTAAGAAAAGATTGCAATTTGAAACACTCACAAGTCACAAGTTTGCGCAAAATACCATAAGCTTATTTCATGCCAAAAATGACATGATCTACCACTGAAATAAATCAAAAGTGCCTTTGGAGCTGCAAACTAGTACAGATTTCTTTAAAATACTGATAAATACAGACGTATGAGTTTCCTCCCTAAAATACAGAATTTTAGCAGACTGAAAATAAAAATAATTTTAACCTCAAACTAAAAAATGCTGCAGAAGTAGTTTAACACCACACTTGGCCCAATCTTGTTTAACATCTATCAGAAATGTGTTAACATTTATTTAAAAAAATAGTCTTCATTTGCTTGGTTACTTTGGTCATATTGGTGGGCAAAGAACAGAGAAAATAGTTCTTTAAAGACAAATATAATATACTGCTGAATATGAATGTGTTCTTCCAAGGAACAAGTTCAATGCCAAATGAATTAAAATATGTTATGGTAGTGGTAAGATTGCAATTGTTGAACAGGTTCAAATTTACACAAATCCAGGTTTAGTGTGAAAAATGCTGATTTTGGGCACAAATGCAGATTTTGGGCACAAAATACTGATTTGGGATACAAAATACAGACTTTTGGCACAAAATACTGATTTTGTAAGTTTTGTAATGTATGTTTCAAAGTTGGCTGAACTGTGCAATTATGTCTTCCATGAGCAACAATCAAATAATTTCTTAATTAGCTAGCTTTTGCAAAATTACTACCTGTCAAGTTTGAAAAACAAAAAACACCAGCCCTGTTTAAGTGTTTGATGTATGATTTATTATAAAGTGCTGCGAGACAAGCGTGTGCATGTTGTAGCAGAGTTGAAGAAATTACAGGCGGACACAGAGCCCATCATGAAGATATTTGAGAACCCCGAGGTCATCAACCAGATTCAGAGCACCCGCGATGGACGACATCTGTTTGAGTATCTTGAAAAAGATCACGGGGTAAGCGTGTGTAGTTAAACTTTTTCCCAAAAGGCTCGGAGCATATCCCAAATTCAACATTTCTCAGTTTAATAAAATTAAGCTGTAATCAGTAGGCATTATGAAGACGACTCTGGCCATCCCAACATTTGGGTTTGCTTTTGAAGAAAATGACAGACAGGCCTTTGGCCTTGCATAGATCTAGATATCTGACCAATTTAGGCCAAGAAAATTCAAGCAAAGGATTGTGCCACCACCCTATGAATTTGGCAGCCTCAACAGAATAAACTGCTTGTTGAAGGATGTGGTGGCAAAATACTGAATTCATCCCAGTTCAAGTATCACACATGCAGCCGTCACTGGTAAGAATCTCCATGGGATTGAACATATTAAATACCGCTTTCTAAGAAAAAAGCTTAATAAAACCTGTTGTACAAGAATTTCCTTTTATTTGCTCAAGATATACAGGTACATAACTCAACAGTAAAAAGTTGCTGTCATTACTTTAATATTTATGGTACAATTATGTATCAAATGAACCCTGTGAAACTGTGAATAAGATACTTGAAATTCAAGAAGATAAAACATGATCTGTGTGTAATGTTTGGATGTTCAAGATTTGATGTATATCTTTCTTCATTGACTCATGTTTCTTTTTTGTTGGACATGATTTCGTGAATTTACACTTCCGGTTGAGTGATTTCCAGATAATACAATTTTTCATCAGCATAGTGGTGAAATACCATGATGACTTAAGTTTAATCATGTCCCTTACAGTATTTGACATTCATTTTTTATCCCATTGAAAAGCAGTAGTTATTTCTCTGTTGTTATTGGTACAAAGCATTATAGGATTATAACTGTTTCCATAAACGGGGGGTACAAATTTGACGATGTTCTCTAAACTTAACCTTTCAGTTCCGATCAGAGATGTTGGATACTTTGTATGCGTATGCCAAATTCCAGTATGAGTGTGGTACTACTCTGGAGCTGCTGAATATCTCTATTTTCACAGGGTATTGGTAAGTCTCACAATTTCTTGGGCAGTTCTAATTGTTTTCCACTTTTGATTTTGCTTTTGAACACTTTAAATCATGTTTCTTTTTGGAATGTCCTGGCCTTGTTAACCAGAAGAATATAAGGTGCTTCTTCCGATCGTCTTTGCCCCCCCCCCCGATTTACCCGGAAGTAGTGTCGATTTTGATATCAGATGATAGCCCGTATTTGTTAAGTATTTAATGTAAAGTATTTAATCCATCATTTTTTATGTATTTCTGGTTATGTGTGTAATGTAAAGTTCTATGTCAAAAAACAATTTCTACATAGCATTTGCTGTATGATGAGATTTTTTTCGGATACAAATTTCTCTCAAATTGCACTGTATTGGTTGTAGACCACCTACCAAGAACATTTAAAAGTTTTAAAAAAAGAAAAAACCTAAAAAATTAAAAAAAAAACCGCAAACCTTGTTTTGAACTTGCCTGCTATTGTAATCATCCCTATAGAAAACCATGCTTTGATTTTCTGTCGTGCATGACAGAAAATACTAAATCATCATCTTATTACATAAAGACGGCGTATTCGGCTTATTCACTTTAGGTGTGATCTAATACAATGGTAGGCATTCCAAATATACAATAAACCCGAGTTCAAAAAAAATTGAGGGCGCTTCTTTTTCTTCTGAAAGGTTCTCATCTCTCTTTAGTAACTTCGAACTTAAGACTTTAATTTGTTTTATTTTTTCTTATTCCCCAGTTTCCAGCTGGGGACAAGAGAGCTGTGAGTTCACTGTGGGGTAAGCTAGCTTCAGAAAATCCTTATGCAGAATTGGATGCAGCACTTGAAGATCTACAGAGGCTACAAGAAGTCATGATGCCAGTGTAAGTGCAGTAAGACAAACTTGTAACCCTAACGATTCGGGGGCTTCCCTGACGTCCGTACCCTAGCAAACATTGCAAAAAATGTGATATACCTCATGGACCATCTCTAAGATGGCAGAGATTCTTTGCAACTTTCAATACATTGCCTCCCAGATTACACACAACAGCAGGTGCTGCTTACCCCTGTTAAAATTCTTATGCATCTAATTCATTGCATCAAGTATAACAAGTGTCTCAAAACAACTTTCAAAACTTCTCTAGGTTCCCCGAAGAATTGTATTTCAACACAAGATTTATCAGGACTGGCATTAATACATGGTAAACTTTATTGAAAAAAAAACACTGCTGAATTTGGCAGAAACTCAGTGAAGTACTGAGATTTCAATTTATAACAAGGCATAAAAATGTCACAAAGTCCAGTTTGTAGCACCCTTATACCTTACTCGTCAAAAGAGGATCACTGCGCTCTCGATAGATACCATCGACCGGACTTACTTTAGCACAAATGTCTCATTTGGGACCGACCAGAAACCAGAAACCTCTAGAAAAAATAAAAATTAGACGACACACCACGGAAGAAAAGACAAAATAGTACGCCAGTGGGATGGATAGGCGCACTATTTTCGGGCAACTCACCGCCCATGCGCAGTGAGCCGTCCTTATCAAATTGTTCTCCAAATGGGAAGCATGGCTTATCGTGACGCTACAGGAATATATAAATCATTTCCAATATGCCGGCAATTAGCTGCACTGACCAGAACGAAAGAAAGAAACGTCAATTCGAGCACAGAAGTATCCTTAGCCAAACACGTAGCCTAAAGTTTGTGTTATTCGGACGAGGTAAGTAATTTTTCGATGTTTTTTTCTCCCGTAATCGATTTATACATGTAAGAGGAGCCGCCTATCCTAGCCCGCGATTTGTGCGGTCCCCTCTTATAAATCCACTTATATCCTCCGTCTTTATGACGAGGACGTTTTCTGAAGACGGGTGATTTTACAGCCTTCTCTCACCTGTTAAATTGATCCGGCTAGGGCCAGGAAAAGTGTAAACAAATTCTAACCGTATATACCGCCATGTTGATTTGTATGTATGGTAAGCAGTCGTGCCTAAAAAACGAGTGTTTGGTTTTTATGATTCGCCGTTTGGTCCAAAAAAGGTATATTATTTTTAGGTATGTTAAAAACAAGATTCCTGATCGGATCTTTTCAGGGTGATATTCCATGTTTTTACTTCAGGTATGGTGCGACTGGGGTTCCATAAATCATTTTTTGTTGTTTTTGCCTTGTGGCCCCTGGGACTCGCTCCCCCCACCCGGGGGCCTATACCTAGGGGTGTGGGGGTGCTTCATGGGGGTTTCCCGTTTGTGGTTGTTAGAGGGGTTTGGGGAGGCCAGGGGCATGTGAGTCAGATTGGGGGGGGTCACCCCAAAATGGGACCGTGCCACTTAGTTTGGAATTTTTTACCGAGAGAGAGTCTCACCATAGACCTTAGGTATGGGTGGGACGGATCTAAACGTGTTTTGGACCCCCTCCTCAAAAAGGAAGTGGGCCAAAATTAGGTCTTCCTTTCAGTCCATGGGTTTTTCTGGGCCCGGATGGGCCCAGGTTCTCCCTTTGATATAGGGAAGGTGGGGGGGACCTTTTCCAATCTCGATCCGGCCCCCTCACATGTTATTGATAGGGGTCCCGCGGGGGAGGGGGAGTCGAAGGGTCCTGGGATCCTATAACTAGATAGCGGAAGGTCGGGGCTTTACCGCCCATACCATCCCATGATCGGGTTTCACGTTAGAGAGTGAGTCCACCCCTGACCCCCACTCTCCGTCGCTCCTACAGTCCCGGGGGGGATGAAGAGGCGTTAGCTGGATGCCTATAACTTGAGGCGGAAGGTCGGTGGGCTTGACCGCCCCATACCATCCCATGATCGAGTTACATAGAAGTCCGCCCCTATCCCCCTCCCTCCTCACAGAGGTCGGGACTTGGGTTCGAGTCGGGACACGGTCGAGGGGTCTCTCTCCCGTCGGGCTTACAGGGGAGGAGGGGGGCCCCCTTCCATAGGTCGGGGAAATCTAGGGGCAGGCCAATAACAGGGATCCGGTCGATGGATAGAAGTTTCTTTCGGGGTCGGGTCTTCGGTCCCCGTTTTTATTTTGGGGGGGTACCCCTCGCACTCTCTTTCTCCCGGGATGGTACTAATCTGTTAAGTCTTAACTTTTTAAAGATAGGACCAATCAAGCAACACAATATGGACTCCAACCAAGTAAAAAAGCCCCGATGCAAGAACTGCCAAGTGGTTCCGTCTAGCAGGGGACCCCCCCGCCCGGTGTGCGGGTGGTGACAGGATATGCACCCGGGACAACGGTTGCACAATCGATGATTGAAAAGTGGACAGACGAGGAGTGGCAAGCCTTTTGAGGTACGTAGGACAATTCCCTCAAGGCAAAAAAGGCCAAGTCCAGTGAGAACCTAGCGCTGGGAGGCTGTCATAAGGGACTAGGGGACACCCATTCTCCCCATGTTGTCTCTCCGACGAAGCACTCTCGCCCCGGGTTGGTATCAGGGAAGTCTTGTTTCCCTCAGAGCGCCCAACCAAAGGGGGGAAGAGGAAGGAAGAGGAAAAAAACGGAAAGAAAAGCAGCAGAGTAATAGAACCCAAGGCACCCCTCGGACCACCCCTGACGGCAGCAACCGTGTCGGATCTCCCGCTCTTGCCGAAGAGGTCCTAAAGAGAACTCCCCGGTGCGCGGTCCTCAAAGAAGGCATCCCCCGGGTTCGCCCCACCAGCTTAAGCTGGCCGGTCGAAGGACAAGAAGGAGACCAGTCACAAAGAAGCGAAGTCAGGCCGTCCAAAGAGGCCGACCCACGACCCCAAAAGGGCTCCCCGGACGGCACCGTGGGGCGAGGATCTCCCGACAACGTGATCCCTGGACCAGGTTCCCTCGAGGGAAGGCACCAAGGCCCAACCCCAGGTCGAGCTCACGGTCCAGCAAGGCGGGAAGCAAGGTAGGACTCATGGGGTCGGGACCGCGACCGAGGTAATCTATGGACCAGCTCCCACGCGGGGTGGACTCTCGATCCCACAGCCAAAAGGTACGAGCTAACGGGGTTCGGGGATGCCCAGGTAGGCGTCATGAGACCCAGGTAGAGACCGAAACCCCCCACAGGGGGGTTTCGTTTCTAGACCAGCTCTCCCTGAGGACAGGCATTCAAGGCCAGTCCCAGGTCGAGGTCACGGTCGGATGATTTGACAGGTCTATGGTCGAGACCAGGTCGGAGACCGACCCGAGTCCGCTCCCTAGACCAGCTAGCTCGCTACCTGGAGGGCAGGGGAATCAAAGAAAGTCAAAGCGTAGATGGCGACTCTGGTCGGGCTAGTTGATTTGGGAGTGGAGCTCAGAATGGGACCACGATCAGGGTGAACCCTGGATCAGCTCTTCCGAGGGCGGGCTTTGAAGCCCAGCCCCAGGTCGAGTTCTTGATCCAGCCGGGACCCAGGCCCGAGACCAGGGCCTCAGGTCTTCACTCACGAGGCCGGGACATCCACTGCCTAGTCTGGAGACCCAAAAACCGTCACCCCAAATGGGTAACGGGTTTCTTAATCTAATTGCGACAGCTGGCGAACCCTCTGTCATGGGTCAGCTCTCCTTCATCCTGGAGGGATTAGAGCGACCGGAGGGCCCGTGCCGCCAAAAAGCAAGCTCCCCCCGAACGAAATGAGCTCGCCGGCTAAGAGACAAAGAGCCGCCTACCCGACAGCGGGCTGAGGACGCTATCGCATTGTGCTAGCGAGAGCGAGCTCTTTTCGGGGGGGGAAGTTGAGTCGGCGTAAAACAGCATCAGCAAGAAGGGGGAGAGTGAGCTGATTCCGACGGAGGAGACCCTTCCCGCTACTCCGTCTGACGGAGGTTGGTCGACGTTCCCACCCTTACAAACGACCAGACAAAACCCCCCCACAGGCAGTCGAAAGTGGAGGGGGGTGTGGACCCGACCTCGGGTCGTAGCTCCCCGCCCGGAATTTCCAGGAGGGACCAGGCGTCGATCTGGGTCGGGGACGAACCAGTCCGACCATTACATAAGAGATTCCTAGGTTGCCACCTTCCAACCGTTTTTCGAGTGGACAACCTGGTCATCCCTCCGACATTACGGTCGACGGGAGATCAATCCGTCGGCCCCACACAAGTGCCTAGACGGGAGGGTGGGTGGGGGCAGAGCTAAACGCCGTTCCCCCTCTGTAAGTGGCAAGGCCCTCACGGTGAACGTGTTGTACCTGCCTCCTCATTCCTCCCAAAAGTGGTGAGGAAAACAGGAAATCGGACCAGCCGCAGAGCCGTTTTCATGCCCCTTGGGAATCACCCTGGGCATCTATGGCACAGGCTTCACTCTGCAGGCTACTCAGAATGCACGGCCTCACGCCCTCCGCAGGAGACAGCACACAGGGGTCGCAGGTCCCGAGGATGGAGACCCTCCCACCACGGAGCGTCAATCCACCGGCACTTCAGCGGAGGAGCCGAGGCCGGCGGAACGATTCCATGGGTATTACGAGACCCACTGCAGAGCCTGGGGCGCCATACAGGCGTCCCGCCACGTTACGAGTCGGTGGAAGGTCAGCTGCGAGAACCGGCTGATAACCCTAGAGTTTCGGCCCCATTTTCGCGGCGGTCCTCTCGGCCGCCGCGCCTGCGGCATGGGAGTTTTTTAAATCTCCCACGCAGGTGGGGGTAGATCTCGGCGGTGACTTGGTGACAGCCGTTCCGGCCCAAGGGCCTCCGAGCTCCATGCTTTATATCTCTGTCAAGGGATCTTAAGACCCCCATTGACTCGGTTCACACCGAGGGGGAAGGGGGAAAGGATCCCCCTGGTGGACAGCCTTCCCGGAGCGGGAAGAGGACTCTCACTCCTGAATACACCGCTGTGCCCAGACAGAGCATGGCCTTCGTCCGGCCAGAGATGATCGGGACCGGAAACTAGAGGTGCGCCCCCTTCAGACTCTTCCACCCAAGGGGTCGAGGGCGCTTGGGGTAAATCTCGAGCCCCGCCCCATTCCGGGTTCGACCATGGAATACGGAGCGGGGCGGCGAGCTGCGAGCGTTGACTCCCTTGCTAGGGAAGGCCTTCGCCTGCTGATCAACGCCCAGCAGCTGGTTTTCGCCAACCTGGCACGGTCCTTGACGGAGCCGGAAAGGTCGCTTTCCAAAGCCGCCACGGATAGGACGATCAATCAAGTGGTGTCGGACTTAATAACCTGGGCGCCGAGCCATTTCGCTCGTGCTTTTTTATATAGCGGCCAGTCGGTGAGATCCAGACGCCCCCAGCTGGTCGCAAAGCCTTGACTTCACGGACTCCCGTGCATTGCTCGAGGCGCCCCTGGGGATAGGGAAAGCCTTTTCGGAGGTCAATGGCCTTCCCTCAAGACTAAAGAGCTGGAGCGAAAGAAGGGGCCGCTTCGGCGACAAAAGCCGGATCCTCAGGCGCTCAGGGCATGCAAGGAAAGAAGGGAAAACGACAACCCTTTCGGGGGGAGCCGAGGCCCAAACCCTCCGACCCTCATGGCGCTCAGCAGCCGCTACCCCCTAACAGGGCTATCAAGCCCCCAGAACCAGGGAGGTTAGCTTCCGGCGTGGGTAAAGCGGCGGGTAAACCCAGCGGAGAGACAGAGACTCTTAGAGGTAAACGCAAAAGTCGAGGCCAGCCCCAAGGCCGAGGGGGGTCAAGGCGGCCGCACAGGTCGATTATGACTACCCAACACCCACAACACGCAATCTCGCCCCCGTCCCACAGTGGGTAGGCGGTCCCCTCATGGAGTTTGCGGGGGGGAGCGTGGCGGCAGTGACCTCTCGGACCATTTTGCTTGGGTCCTAGATTGTGGTAAACCCACGGGTACCGCATCCATTAGAGTTTCACAGCCTGTGCCTGTTTTTTCTTTTTGCCTCTTTGTTGCCAACTCCCCCAGTCAGAGGGGTGAGGTGGTCACCCCTCTTCCAAGAGACACGGCCAAGCGGGACGCGCTTCTGCAAGAGATAGCTGGCCAGCTGGCCAAACGTGCCGTAATATGCCTCACGCATCCAATCAAAGAGGATTCTATTCCACCTCTTCTAACCACAAAAAGCGGGGAGTGGAGGCCCATCTTAAATCTGAAACCTTTGAAAAGGTTATCAGACCCCCACACTTCCGTATGGAAACCCTGAAAGCAGATCTCGGGGGGTCCTCCACAAAACAGGATGGGGGGGCGGCCCGTTGAGTCTGAGAGACGTATATCTCCACGTCCCCGTCGACGAATCCTCACAGAAATGGCTCCGTTTTGCCTTCGGAGGAGTGGCTTACCAGTTCGGGTCCTACCCTTCGGCATGTCGACCGCGCCACGGACATTCACAAGGGCTCGTAAAAAAAGGTGGTAGCGGAGTGGCCTAAGGCGAAGGGGAAGGACAGATATTGTATAACCTAGACGGATGGCTACGGATCGGAGACCCCGACCAGGTCGCTTCTAGACCAGCTTCCTTGAGGAAAGGGCATTCTATGCCAGTCCCAGGTCGAGATCACGGTCGGGGAGGACCAGGTCATGATCGAGAGACCCAGGTCGGAGACCGAAACCCGACCAGGTCGCTTCCTAGACCAGATCCCTTGATGACAGGCATTCTATGCCAGCCCTAGGTCGAGCTCACGGTCGGGGAGAACCAGGTCATGGTCGAAACCCAGGTCGGAGACCCGACAGGTCGCTTCCTAGACCAGCTCCCTTGAGGACCGGGCATCTAGGGCCAGTCCCAGGTCGAGCCCGGTCAGGGAGGACCCGGTCATGGTCGAGACCAGGCGGAGAACCGACCGGACCGCTCCTAGACCAGCAACCTGAGGGCGGCTTTCAAAGCCCAGTCCCAGCGAGCGCATGGTAGGGAGGGGAGCTCAAAAGGGCAATCCTCCAGACACTGTAGCACTGGGTTGCCCCGGACCAGGGGAAGGAAAGTGCAAGGCCGCCATCCGAGGTGAGGGGGGCGTCAGGGGAATTGGCGCCTCGCCGGCAGTCTGCCCGGTCAAGTTTTCAGAGGCTATAGCGTCCCCACGTGGACTTACTCACCTTCGCCGTGAATCACCAGCTGCCGGCGTACTACTCATGGAGTTAAGATCCCATAGCCGTGGTCTTGATTCAATGGTAGCGGATTGGTCGGGGATCCTTGCCTACGCATTTCCCCCCATTGCGAGGATACCGAGAGCCCTCGAGAAGGTAGCTCGGTCCGACAATTGCCTGGTTTTCTTTGGTGGCCCCCAATGTGGCCGGCTCGCTGTGTTTCCAACGGCTTCTGAGCTCTAGTGGGGGGGAATCCCCCATCTTGCCCCTCAGCGCGGGATCTGATAAGCGGTCCTTCACCGACACTTCCGTCCCAGAGCGACCATCCGCTCTCCTCACCTTATTGTTCTGGCACATCCCCCCGCCAACAATTAACACTCAGCCAGGACAGGCGGGACTTTCTGAACAGGCTGCCGCGCTCGTTGCTCTGGCAAGGAGGAAGTAACTATTAGAATCTGGGCGATTCTCTACGACCGCCGTTTCTATAGATGGTGCGCCAATCGAGAGATCTATCCGCTGTCTGCGTCCGTAGGGCAGATTGGGGATTTCCTAACGGAAATTTTCCACGAGGGTACTGGGCGCGCCAACAGTCCATGTGTCTAACCTTCACCGGATTGGGCGCTCCATCGGGGCTTTCAAAGAGAACGGTCAATAGTCGTCTCGAACAGCCCGATCCTCACGCATCTGCTAAAGGGCATGTTTTCGGTTCGTCCCCCGGTTCTTACGTCGTTCCGGAGTGGGATCTGCCGCTATTGCTCCAGTTCTGAGCGTCCGAATGATTCGAGCCACTGGAGGGGGCGTCTCCTGATTTTATCTAGGAATATGGCCCCTTCTCGTGGCAAGTCGCTTCCGGGCGCGGTGTTCCGAATACATGCCTTGGTCCATGGACGAGGCTCACTTGCGGGGGTCGAAGGACGGCGTGTCCACCTCCCACAGCGTTTTTTTTTCCCTCTGCTAAGAATCAGACCCTGTCTTTCATTCACACACGCCCCGCTGTTTCTCCCGGACCTGGCCATTGGCTGCAGGACGGAGTCGGATAACCTGGTGCCCCGGTTAGGGCTCTAAAATGTACCCTTAATCGTACCGACGGGCTCCGAAGACAAACGTGTGTTCATCTCCACGGCCCTCCCTCCATAAGTCGGCAGCGAAGGACACAAGTTAGCCGCTGGGTTTAACCCGTTCGTCCCATCCGAAGCGCACAACGAAAACAGCACGATCGGTGTTGGTCGGTCTTGGGTCTATGTCCCATGATGTACGTGCTCACGCCTCTCCTGCATTTTACAAAGGCTCCTCAATCCAGGCATCCTGGATACTAAATAGGTTGGAGTTCCGCAACCCCGTTTTCAGAGAGTTATCAGTCGGATTCTGGTGCGGAGAGGGGATGTTGCTACTACAGCAGCACTGGTGTGCCAGTAGTAGTGAGCGCAATCAAGAGCTCGAGGTGAGTCTCTCGGTGCGAGTCGGGGACATGCAGCGCTGGGACTACCTCCCCGTACCTTCTTCCAACCGCCTGAAGACTACCAGTGGATACTGTGCAAAGTAAGGTCGCGGAGGGTAGCGAACGAGAGCGTCAGTGGTATTTCCCTCTTCAGAAGTGAGAGGGGAACACTAGCGATCGATACTACCCTCCGCGACCTTACGACCCTCCCACAATGTTTTTCCAACCCACAAGAGGTCTCGGAAGGTTGTGTTACACAATTTGGAGAAACTTTGGGATAAGGAACGACTCACTCTGGCGCATTGTTCGGTGAGTTGCCCCGAAAATGTGCGCCTAATCCGCGACTATTTCGCGGTAGCGAAAATTTTAATGTGGTAAAGAGGTTTCTGGTCGGGCCCAAATGAGACATTTGTGCAAAGTAAGGTCTCGGAGGGTAGGTATCGATCGCTAGTGTATCCCCCTCTCAACTCCTTCTGAGAGGAAAACATATAGGGCCATTTTTTAAATAAGAGGCTAAAGACATCCAGGGTAATTCTGTAGGCTACTTTTTAAGTGTGCCTCAATTTTATTAACAAATGTGTTTTATTACAATGAAATATAATATACTTCGGCGGATTCATCGATATTAAAACACAATAATTCAATGTGAGGGCTAATGTCTATAAAAGCTTTATAAACATACCAAAATATCAATTTTGTAAATCCTAGAGGGCGCACTATTTTTCATATGTGCCATGTCTCTTTAAGGGGCTCAATTTTCTTAGAATCAGAATGCGTGTGTCACATCTTAAAGCAATATAATTAGCACATTTTTGAAGAGCGCCCCCATTTTCAAAATTTGATCTTTTGGCACAATTTTGTTTGCGATTGTCTAGGAAACTATACCTTGCGAACAGAGAAATGCAAAAAATGCATATTTATCATCAATAAGGCATTTTGTAAATAAGAATTTTTGGATCCCAGAATTGGACTTAACGGCAGAGCTGGAAATGCTAACGTTTATGTCCGTCCATTAATTGGAATAGGCCACCTCAAGAAAATACCTCTAACTTGATTGCCTGAACAATAACAACACACTAATGGATGAGGAGACCCCCCGGGCTTAGACGCGCTAATTTCCTTTCCCTGCTATTTCACATTGGGAGGCCGTTCCCCCTCCAGCAGCCGTTGATTATTATCGGGTCCGATAATATTAGTCTATTACAAAATTCCTCCTTCTTTTGGAGGACACAGACATTTTCGCGAGTTACCATTCACAGGTATGGTTTACTAGCCGTTACCAATGCACCGTTTAAAATCATCATATTTTTTTAAAATTGGGGGCACTGTTTGTCAAAAAAATGTGCTACTTTTGCTTAATTCACCGTAATTGCGAAGATATCACACCGAAGACTTCAGTGTTCCCTGTTACATCATCTTGTAAATTATGTGTGCTGTACTTTCACGCGCGCTGTCCAGTAGTTTATAGGCTGTTCTAAGCTAAGTTCAACTTCCACATAACATTAGATTCTAACAAAACTTGGGAAATGACAACATGTTAGGGGCTTTGATATCTTTGCCCAACCAAATGAAGCAAATATGCGTTATTAAATCAGACCGGACACATAGTTAGCAAATTACCTTCAAAAGTGATGCGGGTCACTGTATTATTCAGAAAATGCAAAAGACTAAGAGTCAAAGCCAAAATCTTCTAATTCTAACCTTAACCTTGATTCTTTATTACCCTAACCTTAAATCTTTGAATAACAACCTTCCAAACATCATTTGGAACATAGCAGGATCCCCAACCAACGCCACTCGCAAAATCACAAAGGTCATGCAGGGGTCATCTATGGGTCAATTTCCATCTATCGGACATGAATCCTGGAACCACCAATCTTGGTTAGAAGGAACCAACTGATCTATGGCAGAACAATGCCAAGCAGTGTGTAACAGCCTGCCCGCTCGAGGGTCAAATTTCCCAGGCTTGGGAAATTTTCCCTCAGTGTGTCAAAAGCCATTTGTCCCATTGCAGAGGGCAAAAAACGGCTGATTAGCATGATTTTTTGCAATTTTTTTCCCGGCCAAAAGTTGGTTGGGGGGGGGGGAACCTGCCCCCCTGCCCCCCCGCCTTATTTTACTCCACTGAATGCCAAGGAGGCACCTTTGCAAGGGGGTCAACTGAGGTCAAATGTTTCACGTTTATGCACATGAAACTTTGAGGGTGAAGTCGATTGTAGTCGAAAATTTTCAATGGTCACGACAAGGTCATCAGGTGCCATTCGAGGTCAAAAAGGAGGTCAATGGGGTAAGACGAACTTGGGTGACGGGGTTGATTGTTTCTGTCCGCACACTGGGTAAACTGTTGCATTGCACAGTCGACAACTGCAAAACCTGAGAATCGCAACACCTGGGTGATCAACCCGAGTTATTATTTTACAATTTCAGTTTATTCTGTCATCATGTTCTATTTTTATTGGTTCAAAGGTGCACACACACAAGATTTTGAGGGCACCCATGGCACCCAAATATTGTGTCGTACCTAGTTTCAATAGAATAGACGCTAAATATATCTTCTTTATTTGGCTTCAGAAATGTCTTAAAATAGAAAAGAGGTGATTTTGATTTGCCTATATTCTTTCTGTTATGAAACTTAGGCTGAATTTGTATTGCTCCTATATAAAATGAAATTAGAAATTTCACAATTTTTGTCACCGATTGAACCATTTCCCTCTAATCCTGTTCAGGTGGGGATATTTCTAATAGAAAAGCTTTACATCAGGAAAAAATATACTTTAATGTTTTTAGGGACACCTTTAATACTGGGAAATCTCTTGTTGCATCTTTAGTGAATGAACATTATGCACGAGTCCCATGGGTCACTGTATTACATTTTCAAGGTGATTTTTTAACTATGAAAATGTTAATCAGTGTGCCTATTTTCTCCAAAGCTAATTTCAATTGGAAATCAGTTTTAGAATGCAGTCATTAGCGACTATAACGCTAATGGGCACAAAAAAAATGATCTCTTCTATTTTCATTTTTTTTTTTGGGGGGGGGGGGGGGGTCCATGCTGCACTTTAAGGGTCCCAATAATTGACTACCCATTTGACATTTTTTGGTAGCATTGGTCATTTATCTAGCAAGTGAATGTGTAGTCACAAAATGTTTATTTGTAATTGTTAGCCATTTCAAAACAATTCTATCTACTACTGCACTTAGAACTCCAATCTGTTTCAAGCAGCATATGCAACCAAAGTGATGTATATCATCAATCCATCAGAACAAACATATGTATTATATCATTACAACTTCTTCTATCCAATTTTAAGACTGAACATGCAGGAGGTAATTGTTTTTTTTTTTTTTTTTAATTTTTTAGGTTTTTTCTTTTTTTAAAATTTTTTAAACTTTACTTTTTTGAAGGAGTTTGGTGCTGGTCATCTATTTGGACATCAAATTTATCACACACAGTTCTATACTAGTTGCCAGTATTTTTGACAAAATCTTTTATTATGATATACTTTAACATGTCGAGTGGTCCTCAAGATAAAAATCAGGTAACTTTAATGGATTTGGAGGCTTTTATTTTTATATAAGTTGGCTGTGGTTAAATGCTAAGCCAATTAAACACATAACTTTTTGTGACTACATTCAATGAACAGAAAAAAAATCCATGTGTGTGTTATCCTCGACTTACCAGCCTTTTTGCATCCATTATCCTCTTTGGATCTTCTTATTAAGCACTTGATACTTTTGATTTTGTACTAATAGATAGCTATGGTCATTCTCTTTCCTTGAACCAAGAAATACCAACATGCCCTTTATGGCATACAGTGACGTCATAAAAAGACCAGTAAGGCAGCAAATAAAATTGTCAATTTCAGAAAACCAAGTGCACCATAGGCGAAAATTCACTTTTTGCAACCAAAATATTAGGACTAATCAATAGGCCACGTTCACAAAATTACAGATGTTTAACCTATTTTCAGTTGCAAGCATTTTCATTTGAAAGAGGACAATTTACCTTAAAATAGAGGAGGAGCACAATATCATAGGGGCCTTATTTGTAAGGAGTTTCGGTTACCTCCCACTACAGAAAAGGTTGAAACCTTTGGTAGTTATGTATGGACCCTCTACAAAAACTCAATGCTAGTAGTAGTACTCTCCAAATTGGTGGTATCACGTTTTTCAAATAGGGGATAGGGGCCAATTTAATTTTACACAGTGGGTCAAACTTAAAATGCCCCAATCATTTTGTAAATGTATTCTATTGTCCATCTAATCATAAGACTTTTTCCAAAAATGTATAGTTTGTACCACCTACGACCATTGGTTTTGGAGTCTAAGGTAAAATGGCTAAAATGGTAAAAGGTCAACTCGATTTGTAACAGGGGTCAACATTAACAGTTAAATCTGATTATATTTTT
Organism: Ophioderma brevispina; assembly: GCA_023653785.1. NCBI lineage: Eukaryota > Metazoa > Echinodermata > Ophiuroidea > Amphilepidida > Ophiodermatidae > Ophioderma > Ophioderma brevispina. The sequence goes on along the minus strand of JAMKCH010024768.1, from coordinate 56,497 downwards.
AAATACATTGCAAGGTATTGCCTGAAGGTAAGAGAACAAACTAAAGGTATAGTTTTGTATTATGTTAAATGCTTTCTTACGGAGATAAGTGTCAAAGAAGTTCACCACCATTGGGTATGTTTTGACCCATGACCTATTTTGTCCCATAACAAACATGGTAACTAATGCATTGCATAGGTACAAACTATTCCTTATTTTGACTCATTAAGCTAGATAACAACTTACTATCATTTTCAACAAAATTGGAGCACCTCCGATTTTGACCCCTATACAATAGATTGTGACCTTTTTTACCATTTTAGCCATTTTATTAAACCCTATAACTGCCAAACGCATTTGTCATGCTGGTAACAACTATACATTTTTGAATCCTTATGACTAGACGGACAATATGCATACATTTCAACTGTTGGGTAAAAACAAAAAAATTAAAAAAAAATTTTAAAAGTTTGACCACTGTGTAAACGTAATTTGGCCCTATTGAAAAGTTAACACCACAATTTGAGAGTACTACCTCCTAGCGTTGATATAGATGGTCCATAACTAACTACCAAAGGTGTCAAACCTTTCTGTAGTGAGGGGTACACGATTATGTTTGACCTGGGTCCCTAGCCTCCTCCACTAAAAAATGATGGGTCAATCTTGTATGTGTGTGAACATGAGCGAAGTTACGGGGAAATCTATGACATCATATTGCCGTATAAAATTGTGACAATGTGTGCACGTACAATGTACAATATTGTATTTGACCCCCAACTGACCTCCTATTCTTTACTCTATGTGAACATTTACCAGTTTCACACAAATGGCTTTTGAGCTTTAGGAGCGTCAACGTTCATAAACCTAGTTGTGACAATATGAAAGCTTATAATATCAGGCATTACTCCACTCCCCATAAGTCAACATCACGCTATTTTTAATTATCAAAAATTTGTTTCTAATTTTTCTCCATTGACCACACCAGAAAGCCTTTTCAGTGTTTAAGGGCATCATTCACCTTATTGATGAGTGGCAGTGGCCCAATCTTTTTGGTGATGTGCTGCCTACCTACTATCGAATTTTAAGCTGGTTTTGGCTCTAAATCATGGCAAAAGGCACTTTATATACATACAGAGGTTTTTAGTGCTTTACTCTTCAGAAAAGTACCAAAAGAGATAGTCTTAATGCGTGGTGTGGCAACCACCGAGCGTTACTGTCTCTCGCGAGGGTTTATGACATATTTGAACGTCGTACCGGGCATATTAGTACTCATTTTTGGTATCGAATGGAAAGGAGGACCACAGCTCTCCATTGGTACCACAATCACACCCGTTTTGAATTGTTTATAATACGAATTCCCGAAGGACTAAAGCCATGTGGTAAAGCTTTTGCAGGAGAGGGTAAAAGTACACATACATTTTTTTCAATTAGCCAAAGGATGAAATCAGCACCTCTAAAACAATTGATGTATTTTCACTTTGGTAGTCCGATTTCACGATTCAAAATTCATATGAAAGGTTACAGTATATTAAAGTTAGTGATATTAAACCAGCTTACCTAATGTTATTGATTGTCTATGGAAAAAATAAAACATTTTGGGTATCGATGGGTAACTAATCATTCTTGGACACCCTTTAGATAATGACCATGTTAATAAGTCAAATGTGTAAGTCACAATTATTGGACTAAGTCTACTTCTGCACTTGTAAAATGAATTAAAATAAATGCAAGACAAAAAAGATAAGGTTACAAAGTTTTCATCTTGTCCGAAACTACTACGGCAAATTTAACAAGACAGAACGGAAGTTTTTAACTTGCATGGCCTGTACAATAGTAAAAACGTCTTAACATTGCTTATCATTGGACCAGTATAGAGTCACATCATCATGAATTCAAGAACTGTTGAATTCAGCCCTTCCTGAAGTTGATCACTCTCACTCCCGTCTGTGGGCTCATTCACCGACCACCTACCTGGAACTCTAAAGATTCGGGACAATCAACGCTAATATTTTAAAAACTGAAAACTTTTCATATCAACGTGCTGAACTGCTCCTCCGGCGATGGAAATCCTCACAACTTAAGTATCGGTCTGCGCTCAGTCGTACGTCCCAGGCCGGCCACACAATGTTCATTTTGTTCATTTCGATAGCTTGATCTGATCCATGTAAACAAGCAGAGTTTAGACTTAACCCAAGTCGAAATCTATTGACACTGTCATGTTCACTTTGACAAAATGCATTTAGCTGCAGCTGCATTTCCTCCCTCTGTAAGTTTTCATACAGTTGCATTTGAAGGCTATTTGATGGGGGATTTTATGGATGTGACCGCTGCGCGCTGCACGTTGCCGCGTGTACGCCACGCAATAGGCTAGCGCATATTAAAAAAATTGAAATACAGGTGAACTTCAACTGCTCTCATTTCGTAAGGAACTCTCTGCCGGTATGCGATAATGCGTTGATTTTTTTGCTTTTTTGTTGTAGTTGATGAAATGTAATCCCGGGTTTCTTCTTTGGAAAATTCTACAGATTTTTTTTCTTCTTGATCAACTTAGCGGTACTGTGACTAGCTGGTGTTGAAAAACATAATATTGCCCAAGACTTGAAAGTAGCCAACTTAAAAAAAAATGAATATTGTTAATTTCTCTATTTGGTTAGTATCTTTAAATTAGACTGTTTGAACAAAACTCCAAATAATTTCGTTGGTATGAGTTGTTTAAAACCCTGATACATGAGCAAGTTTAACCCACATGTCTTTTCTCTGCTTCAGTTTTCGTGCACTGTAGGATTCATTTTGAAGGAAAAAGAGCGGGAAAACGTTGCGCCCACTCGGGTTACTACTAATGCGCAGCTTAGTGACACCCGATCAACAGCGGTGTGGTCCACCCTGGCATGCAAGCTTTGCTCTTCGGAAAAATACTGACGAAGCGACAAAATTAACATGCAAATGACTTTCCAGTCCTTGGAACCCATTTAAAAGACATCGAGAAAGAAGTAAAGGACAAGTTTCAATAGCGTTTACTCAAAGAGAAATGCGATAACTTTGCAGTTTAACATAGGAAGACAACTTCATTGGGTAGGTTGTAAACATTGTTAAGTGACGGCAGTCTTCCAAATTTGATCCATAAGGTTTATCGTAGATCGAACCGCAAAGGATCATGGGGCCGAAAAAGGGGCAGCAGCACACACACATCGATGATCATCATTTGTTTTCCCCGTGCACGTCACGAGGAATCACAGCAAACGAGTAGAACCTAACTTATTGTGGATTGTTTTCATTAGGTTTAAGTTAATGATGATAAATATACTACCAGTTGTTGTCCATGATGGTATTAAATAAGTCTTTGTTTTTATAAAAGTTACAACAAATTATCCCCTCAAATAACCGAAAATTCACACTTTCGTCAGCTGCTATCGAAAGATGTAGCGTGCACCGCCAATGGAGTTGACTACCTGAAACCCAAATTCTTCCCAGTTTAACTTAACACACAAATTCATTCCTTACCATAAAAAAAAAAACTACTGCAAGCAGCCGACTCTTATTACAATTTTCACATTTGATATTTGAGTTTCTTATAAAATATTAGTTACGAAAAGCCTTTTTCGTTGAACGACGCATCTGAGATTACCCGGACAACTTGGTCATCGATTTCCGCTTGAATCACGGCCCACACATCACGTATCGCACACGGAAAACTGTTAGACTATCAACCTACCTGCGTTTTCATAACTGTAATTTCGATTCCACCAATAACGATAATGCTAATTATTTTGGTTTAGGCCTACATCAAAGTTGACAAATTCTTTAAAGTTTGCCCTTGTCATCAAGTTTTAAAGAGTGTACATTACGAATGCTTTTAACCATTTTTACAATGTCACCGTGGAACTTGGAAGCCACGGAGTCCGGCCGCTCCGCGAAGTGGTGCACAATGGAGTTATGTATTTTGCAAGCGTGGATAGATCAATGGTCTCAATTCTGTACTTCTGTTGACAAAACATATACGATCATTACAAATATTTCAAATAAATTTTTGGAAAAATATAAACTTTCTGGTTTAAAAAACAATTTTTTAGTTTTTTGATTTTTTTAATTTAGATATTTAAAAATATTGGTGATTACCACAACAGGACGGACCCAAGGGCTGTAGCATGCAACTTATCAGCAGTGCAGATTGCGCTCATGACAACTCAAAATAAATGTCCTCTAATATCCCCAAAAACGTCGCCATTTGATGTGTTATCTCGGTAGTTTTTACAGATAAAAGGTGTAATACATATCAACATACCGCTTTTAGATTCTTTTTGCTGATTTTGTTTATACCAGACTCCAAATTGTTAAAGTTTTTTTGAGTTACATTTGCCAATAGGCAAGTACCATCTTTGTTTACATTACATCCGGAATCCAGCTTTTTTGTTTGTCCCCTTTTTCGATCCCATCATGCATTCGTTAGAGCGCCCTCTGTTGATAGTTCTCTATCTACGATAAACCTTATTGGCTGCAATTTGAAGGCTGATTGCATGGTTGCAACTGCGTAGTAGTCTATCACTTATATCACTTGATGCGCAAGGAAATGACTGCAAAGAAAAGCCCCAAAGCGTGTCTTGTCAATAATCAATTTAAATGTATTACTTTTGGCCTTTTTAATAATGTAACTGAAAGTGAATATTGATCAAAGCATGACTAGTAGTGAAGATGATTTGGTGATCACATTTACAGTAATTTTAACCTTTTTTGATGATATTTTACTGTCAAGAAATGGGGTCTTTCCCTGTAGCTCTAAATTTGCAAGAAAACCCTCTGGCCTCGAGGGCTCGCCCCCTCGACCCCCAACCGTGCGTTGCCCCTGGACAAACCACCTGGGGCCCGTAAGCGTGCCCTGGACCCCCGGCCGTTAGGGGCGATACACTCGGTCGCTTTTATCGCTCGCCCTCACGTTCCGCCTTTTAGATTTTTTTCCAACTCCCCTTGGCATCTCCGAAATTGCTTCACACTGGTTCAAGTGGCTTTGGATGGGAAAACAAGATGAACAAAACAAAAAAAACATTTACATACATATAGATTCCCTATAGTCAGGGAACAAGAATTAGCCTCACAGTGGGCGGGAAACAAGGGTGAACCTTAAGCCCTTATGTGTTGTCATTCTCTGTAAGCCAATCAGGGGACAGGATGAAATATCGGTCCCCTTGGATAATGTCATGATTGACATTTCACTCATAAGCTCAATTGTTCGCCTTTTCTGTCCAGACTATAGTGTAATTCCATTTCCAAAACAACCACGTGTGGGAAGCCCCCCCTCTCAGATTTTGTTCAAATTGCTGTCAAAGGTATATCTTATGGGTCTAACGAGTAGGTCAAAAAGAAAAACATCATTTGTTTTTGGGAGTTAACGAGCACCAGTTTTATGACTCAGCCCAAAATTGATCTTTTTCAGAAGACCATGATTTGATGTATTGTAGAATCTTTGGTGGCCTTCTTTCTCAGTAATTAAACAGTGGAGATCTTCACTTTTCTTGTGACTACTAAACTTTTAATGCGATTTATATAATCAGTAGTTTCCACTTGTTGCAATACAAAACAAGCAGATTTCTTTGTTTTCCTACTAAAAAGGCCCCCTAATAGTTGCCCAGCTGCAAAATAAACTAAAATTGTCGACCACGCATCGAGGGCGCGATCTTGATGCATACACTTGATATGAAGTTCTAACATTGAAAAAAAAATTTGCATATCTATAACAGAAAATTTGAATCGGGTCTATCCAACATGTTGTTGTAAGGCACGGCGGAAAAAACCGGCAAGACTGGAACCATTGCCGGGAAAATCCTGCCGACTCGCGGGAATTTTAGTGACGTCAAAGAAAAGAAGATGAACAAAAATAAGGAATATCCACGAAAAATTGGATATAAACAAGGAAAACATAGTAAAATAAATCAGAGGAAACAAGATTAAATAAACCTTAAATTGAATAATAAAAGTAGGAAAATGATCTTGAGTTACCAGTGTGTTATTATTTCTTGTATAAAATCTGAGACTACAATGCTACGTCTCGGGATAAAATCACCACAAAATCTAGCGCAAGAAAGCCGACACTCATCACTGTGCAAATGTCCTATCAACTTCATCAGCGCCTAGTGTGTATGCAAATTTAGTATCAGCCTCAGTATCAACGGTCGATCGTGTATATTTACGAAAAAGGTTTCGTGAAATAATTTTAAATGCGAAAAAATTTTACCGATAGTGTTTGTAAGATTACCTACAATTTTGATTGAATCTGTAAATTTTAATATAAAAATTTAATAAAGGATATTTCAAAAATAAACTGATTCCCCACGTGGCTGAATCTAGCAAAATAATGACATCAAACTTGCATAGCAAAATGGGTGAGGGTGCTGTCTACACACAGCTCGTCTTCCATCACTATCGTGTGAAAATAAATGGGGATGGCTTTTGAAAACAAATATTTTCAAGTCAAATCGGCAAACAGTCCGAACTTGATATTATTGTGTAAGTAATGTTAGCTTCTCCCGTTGTATTTTGCTTGGTATGTGGTAAATTAAGGGTCGATTTTGGCACCAATCTATAACGATTCTGAGCTTACCATATCGCTTAAAAAGTGTTAAAATCGCACAAATTAGCTCAATTGGCACCCGATTTTTCAAAGCTTCAGCTTCTGAAGGGGGAGGCCCCTCAGACCCCCCCCTGTTGCCGCTAACCTCCGCGATGGCCTGCAAAACGCCGTATAATTCTCGGGAATCTGATTCCTTGCCAGGAAAAATTATTTTTCCAGCCGTGTGTGTTAGAATTGGTTTTGGGACATGTTTCGGATTGATCTGATTGCATCTAAGTGGTCCTGTAGGGATGAAAAAAATGCAATTTTATAGTGAAAGGCTTCTGAATGCAGCCAAACTTTTAAAACCAAAAGACCCAAATTTTGCTTGATATGTAATCCACTTTTTCACTGAAGACATCAACAATACAAAACAAATTCACAATGATTGTTATGTTTATGCATTAACTTTTCAACGTTTGAACTTCATATCAGGTGTTCGCGTCAAGTTAGCGCCCGCTATGTGTGGTCCCAATTTTAGTCCATTTTGACAGGGGCAACTATTTGAAGGACTATTTTTACTAGGGGACCCTAAAATTCTACTTGTTTTGTTAGCAACAAGTGTTGCCATCTATGAAATGCTCCAAGTTGTAATAGACTAGTGTAGTAGTGTAAAAGTAGGAAAACCAATTTAAATCTGGTTTTGTCCCGTAAACGGGGGTGGCCGGATTCACCTCACCTGGCACTTACTCCTTCTTTCCACTTCACCTGAAGTCAAATTCACCCTGCCATCCTCAAGCACCAATACCCAACCCTCCTACTCTCCTCCTCCACTTGCTTCTTCCATGTCCTTCTTTGGACGTCCCCCCCCTCGTCGAACCTCCCACCTCAAACAAACTCAAAAGCCCTTCTTAATACTGGTATAATGTATGTATAAGAAATAAATATTGTTTATTTATGAAAGCCCTATGGTACAATGTTTCTTTGTCCTCTCTTTAAAAAAAATCTTTTCCATTCTTTGGGATCTCCTCAGACTTGAAGTTCTGTACCTTCTGTCTTCATGTAGGAAATATAAAACTATTCCACACCAAAATAACATTTTGGTTTAACAAATAAAATATGCATCAAAACTTAAAACGTTAATCAATGTCGTTGTTGTAGTTTGTGTTGATATTACTTTGTAGGCCTCTGTAGAGGCAGGCCTAGTTTACGGCCCACTACTCTCCTTTATCTGGAAATGTTTTCCTTGATCTACGTATGTCTGTGCTAATCCAGATCAATAAAATTTAAATCTAAGCTACTTTTTTTGCTTACCACTCCAAGTATTCATGTCGCTAAGTGAAATTTTGCCATTCGTTTGTTTTATGTACTACATAAGATACCTATGGTTGGTGTGTATCCTACCCCAACACCTACTTGCCCCATACAGCAAACCAGGCAACCAAAGGTATTTTGGTTATTTTTTTGTATTGATGAACGGACAGGGATATACTAATGGTATACCAAAGCCTAGATCAAAGATTGGGCTGTTTGGAGAGGAGCCCAATATATTTCTGATATCAACTAACCATATTCAAAGAAGTTGTCTTGACTAAAAGTTCTAAAATAATTTAAAACTTATGTAAATAGCAGTGTTTGCCTTGACAAGTTGTATGGTTGACCGAGTGACAATATTTTTGTGTATTATGCAGTGTTTGGTAGCAAACACTCTTCTTCATTGTATTGCACCACAACCCTTCTGGAAGCATAATGCGTTATGGTACTGAACTGGAGGTATTATATTTTAATATAATTGCAGCTCATCTGAAAAGGTAGATTTACTAATCGTCTGTTTATATCAGGTGTGATTTAATACATTGGTACTTCTAAACAAGCCAACCAATAGGGTGCCTTTACCTGAAATGGTCCATGTGTGTCTTTTATGTCGTGATATGGTAACATGTGTGCACACTGTAGGTACTCAGGTCCTACATGGTTTACTGGAGTGGTTCTTCAAAGGGAGTTCCATGGAGAAGGCCTGTGTAAACCTAGAAGTACAAAGTAATCATAAACGCCCCCCACAAGTCTCACAAGGAATTCCTGATATTTGTCGACTTATATGATCAGTAATTTTGTGTATCAGTGTAAGAGCTTCGTTTGTTCGTACATCATGCCGCTGTGTCTTACATGCGCGCGATTTAGACCTACGCCTAAGAGTGTATACTCGCATCTTGTAGTAAGGCATGATAAGGCCTGTCTCAGTGCAATCATTATAATTTAACTTTGTCCTTTCAAGTTTAAGAAGTATATTTGCATTTCTTCCTCTTAGTCCCACTATAAAAAAATAATGAAACCTGTAAATCTTTGCTGTAGATGGTAAATCAAGAAGTAAGAAAATAAAGGAAGAGGAAAGTGCAACCCAGAGTAGAAATGCCCAGCAGCTCTGCAGAGAATAATTCACCACAAAAGGTATTTAAAATGGGAAATTGTTTTATTTCATATGAATATATATTCTTTTATTATATTTTTTCAATTCAGTAACAAGAACATTTATTCAGTCATCCTGATGATTGTTTTTCCTATGTGTCAAAGTGGGGGCAGGGGGAGGCTTGATGGGATTGTTATGTTATGTTAGTGTGTATGTGTTGTTAAGTGTCTAATAACCTCTTTCAAATTGCTTTGTCATGGACCCTCATTCCCCATTGTTCCAAACTCATGTCATAGCTTCACAACAGAGACTTCAGTCATGGTAGTAAAAAGTAGTAAACCAAGTTTTAAATCTGGTTTTGTCCCCGGTAAACGGGGTGGGGCCTTGATTCACTCACAGCTGGCACTTACTCTCCTTCTTTCCACGTCACCTGATTCATCAATGCACCCTCCATCTCAAAAGACCCAACCCTCCTAACTCTCCTCCTCCACTTGGCTTCTTCTTTCTCTTTGGACGTCCCCTCCTCGTCGAACTACTCCCACCATCAAACTCAAAAGCCCTTCTTAAACTGGGGGGGGGGGGGGGGGGGTATAATGTCTGTATAAGAAATAAATATATGTTTGTTAAAGAGGCCCTATGGTACATGTTCTTTTGTCCTCTTTAAAAAAAAAATCTTTTCCATTCTTTGTTGATCATCCTCAATTGTAAGTTCGGTATCCGATTCTGTCTGCATATAGGAAATATAAAACTATTTCCACACACAAAATAACCTTTTGGTTTAACAAATACAAATACTGCATCAATAACTTAAAACGTCTCATGTAGTTGTTGTGTTTGTTGATTTATTACTTTGTAGGCCTTCTGGAAGATTTCAGGCCTAGTTTAGGCCCAACTAATCTCGCTTTTCATCTGGAAATGTTTTGCCTTGATCTAAGTATGGCTGTGCTAATCCAGAATAAATAAAATTTAAAACTCGAATCTAAATCTTACTTTTTTGCTTACCACTTGTCCAAAGTATTCATTTTCGTCTTAAAAGTGACAAATTTGCATTCGTTCTTGTTTAATGTAATACAGCCAGATACCTATGTGGTTGGGTAATTTCCCTACCCCACACCTACTGCCTCATACAGCACCCAATGCAACCACAGGGTATAGTTGGGTTTTTTTTTGTATTGCATGAACGGACAGGATTACTAATGGATTACCAAAGCCTAGATCAAAGATTGGGCTGTTTGGAGAGGAGCCCAATATTTTCCTGATAATCAACTAAACCATATTCAACGAGTTGGTCTTGACTAAACGTTTCTAAAATAAGTTAAAACTTATGTAAATAGCATTATTTGCTTGACAAGTTGTATGGTTTACCGAGTTGCCAAAATATTTTTGTGTATGATTCAATGGTTGCATAGCACACACATTTCTTCATGTCATTGCACCACATACCCTTCTGATGCATAATGATGTTATGTACTGAACTGGATGTTATTTATTTTAATATCATTGCAGCTCAAGCTGAAAAGGTAGATTTACTAAATCGCTGTTTACTTCACGTGTGATTTAATACATTGGAAACATTCAAACAAGCACAATAGGGTGCATTTACCTGGAAATGTCCATGTGTTCTTTTATGGTCTGTGATATGGTACATGTGTTGCAACACTGTATGTTACTCAGGTCCTACATGGTTACTGGAGTGGTTCTTCAAAGGGAGGTTCATGAGAATCTGGCTGTTTAAACCTAGAATTACAAGGAATTCAATAAACTCCCGCCACAATCTCACAAGTAATGCCTGTATTTGTCTTCTTTTTTTATTGATCATATTTTGTGTACAGTGGAAGAGATTCGTTTTGTTCGTACATCATGCGCTTGTCTTAAATTGCGCCGATTTAGACTACGCCTAAGAGTTATCCTCGCTCTTGTAGTAGCATGATAATGCTTCTCAGTGCATCCAATTATAATTTACTTTGTACTTCAAATTTCAGAAGTATAGTTGCCATGTTTCCTACTTAGTCCACTTATAAAAACAAATAATGAAACCTTTAATATCGTTCCTGTAAGAGGGTAAAGAAGAAGTAAGAAATAAAGAAGAGGAAGTTGCAACCCGAGAGTAAGAATGCCAGCAGCTCAGCAGAGATAATTCACCACAAAGTTATTGTGAAAATTGGAAATTTGTTTTATTTCAATATGAATATATATTTCTTTTATTCATATTATTTTCAAGTCATGGGACAAGAAACATTTATTCAGTCTGATACTGATGATTGTTTTTTCTATGTGCAAGTGGGGCAAGGGAGAGGCTTGAGGGGAATTGGTATGATTTAGTGGTATGTGTGTTAACGAGTGTCTAATAACCTCTTTCAAGATTGCTTGTGATGGACCCCTCAATTCCCCGATTGTTTGCCAAACTCAGGTCATAAGCTGCACCACAGAGACTTTCATGTCATGGTAGGGTAAGGTCACATACCAAAGTCAAGTTCATTATAGGGTCAACTTGTATGGAGAGTGAGGAAGGTAGATCACCAAGCAGGTGACCTAGGGGATTGATACTGTCTGTCTTGTATTTACCAGAGCTGTGTTATTGTCTCGCCTGAACTTATCGGCAGTTACTTAGTAATCACTTTTCTGTCTGTCCTGTCTGTCTGTCTGTCATGACGTCTTCTGTTCGCCGTCCGTGTTCACCATTGCTTGGTGGGTACATTTTATCTTGAGTTCCGTAATGGCTACGATGGTGTACTTTGGTGGAAAGGAGCGGGTCCATGAGTTTTCGACTTGATTTTAGTTGGGCGTAAAATATGCTAATTACGTATCTAATTTGCTTCATATTTACGAATTTTTCCCGCAATGCTGTGTACAAGTTTTCAGGAGTTCCGATAGGTGGTATCATGATGTATCTTGTTGGAAGGGAGCGGGCTTGAGAGTTCTCGAACTGATTATTTTCGGGCGTATTCGGGCAAATTAAGGATCAATGAGCTAATTAATATGCAAAATCATCGTAATTGCTATATTTTTAAAACGTTACATCGATACCACAAACAATTCCTTCACTGCATGAAGCCTACCAGGTGCGCATCTTTTTAAGGCAATTTGAAAGTGTGTGATATATGCGGCTTAGGTATGCAATGAGCTATTAAATATGCCGTAATTCATGTATCTCTGAAACAGTACACGGATTATGCAAACTTCCCTTCGCTACATGACCAAGAATACATGTCATGCACTTCTTTTGTGTGAATCATAATTGGCAAATTGTGGCATTTTTGGCGTAAATATGCTAATTAAGTGTCTAATTTGCATATTTAAGGAAAACAAGGGCTTGTGTACAAGTTTCCAGGAGTTCCGTAAGGCACAAAATGATGTGAACTTGGTGAAAGGATCGGCTGAAGAGTTCTCGACCCGATTAATTTTTGGGCCTATTTCGGGGCAATTAAGTATGCAAATGAGCCTAATTACATGCAAAAATCAGCATAATTGCTATAATTTTGAAACGTTAACATCGGATACACAAAATTCCCTTCACTGCCAAGATCCTATTATGTTGTGTGCCATTTGAAAGTAAGTGATATATGCGGCTTCGGTATGTAAACGAGCTAATTAAATATGCATAATTGCTGTATCCGCTGAAACGGTACATCGGATATGCAAAATTTCTTCACTAACATGAAAGACTAGTCTGCATTCATCTTTTGTGTGAATCCATATTGAGGTCAAAGTGCATGTGGGACGAGTAAAGGGGCATTTTGTGTTACAATTGACCTAATAAATTGGCGTAATGGCTGTATATCTGAAACAGTACATTGATATGCAATATTTCTGTGTTAATGGAGCAGGCGGGGTGTTGGGAGGGGTGGGGTGTTTAGAGGGGGTCGGCGTGTTGCGGTGTGTTGGGGGTTTCTGGTGTTGGTGAGGGGGTAGGGTGTGTGGGGTGGTGCGGGGTGGTGTGTTGTGGCCTGGGGAGGGGTGGGGTGTGGGGGAGGGGACTGGGGTGTTGGGGAGGTGGGCTTCTCGGGGTTTGGAGAGGGCTAGGTGTTGGGGAGGGGCGGGGTGCTGGGGAGGGGTCTGGGGGTGTTTGGGAGTGGATGGGGGTGATGTGTGGATGGGGGTGTTGGGGGAGGGGGATGGGGTGTTTGGAGGGGGATTGGATATGGGGTGTGTGGTAGGGTTGGGGGTGGTGCGGGGCATTGGGGAGGGTAGATGGGTTAAAATATTGTGGAGGAGTTTGGGTATTGTGGGGAGGGGGCTGGGTATTGCGGAGGGGTGGGGTATTGCGGGGTTGTTGGGGACGGGGGTGGGGTGTTTTGATTTCTTTTTTTAAGTTTTCTTTTTTTTTTTTCTTTTCTTTTTCTTTTTTTTTTTTTTTCTTTTTTTTTTTTCTTTCTTTTTTTTTTGCAGGGTGTTGGGGATGGGGTGGTGTGTTGCGGGGTGTGTTTGGGAAAAAGGGGGTGGGTTGTGGTGTGTTGGGGGAGGGAATGGGTGTTGCGGGTGTTGGGAGGGGGGTGGGGTTGTTGGCGGTGGTGTTGGTGAGGGATGTTTGCGGAGGGGGGTGTGTTTGCGGTGTGGTTGGGTTGGGGAGGGGGGGGGGGTGGTTGCTGGCGGTGTTTTGGGGCAGGGTGGGGAGATGGGGTTGGGGTGTTTTTTGTTGGGGATGTTTTGGGTGTTGGTATTTGTTGGATCTACTGCATTTTTATTCGTTGTGTTGTTTGTTTCTTTTTTGTTTTTTTTTTTCTTTTTTTTTTTTTTTTTTGTCCTTTTTTTTTTATTGTCTTTTTTTTTTTTGTTTTGCTTTTGTGTATTTTCGTCTTATGGTTGTTTCTTTGTATTTTTTTCACTTAGCTTTTTTTTTTTTCTTCTTTTTTTTTTTGTTTTCTTTTTTTTTTTACCTTTTGTTGTTTTTTCTTTTGTGTCTTTTCTCGCTTTTTTTGACAATCTTTTTTTATATTGTTTGTCTTTTTGTCTTTATTAGGTCTTTTTGTTTTTATTCTAAAAAATTAAATTTTTCTTTTTTTTTTTTTGTTTTCTTTTTTTTTTTTATTTCTTTTTTTTTCGTGCTTTGTTTTTGTCTAATATTTCGTTTTATTGTTTGGGATGGGGTGGGTGGTGTTGCCGTTTTTGGGTGAGGTTTGGGTTGTGCGGATGTGGTTGGGTAGGGGTGTTGCGGGTGTTGGTGAGGGTGTAGGGTGTTGCCGTGTGTTTGGTGATGGGGTGGGTTGTTTCGGTGTTTGGGGAGTGTGTTTTCGGGGTGGTTGGGATGGTTGTTTGTCATTTTGTTTTTTTATTGGGTTTTTGCTGGGTGGCGGGGTGTTGGGGAGGTTGGGGGTGTTGCGTTGTGTTGGGAGGGGGTGGGGGTTTTGCGGGGTGGTGGGGTAGGGGTGGGGGTGTTTGCTGGGTGTTGGGGAAGGTGTTGCGGGGTGTTTGCCGGTGGGGTTGGTGGGGATGTGGTGGTGGTTTGGGGTGGGGGTTGTGCGTGTTTGGGGGTGGGGTGTTGATTGTGGGTGGGTGGGGTGTTACGGGGTGTTGGGGAGGGGGTGAGGGTAGGTGCGTGGGGTGTTTGGGGAGGGGGTGGGGTGTTGTGTGTTGTTTGGGGGTGTTTGTGGTGGTGTTGGGGAGGGGGTGGGATGTTCGGGGTGTTTGGGAGTTATTGGTGTGTTGGCGGTTTTTGTTGTGTGGTGGTTGTGGTTTTGTTTGGTGTTTTGGTTTTTTGCTTTTGTTGTTAGTTTGTTTTTTTGTGTTTGAAAGTATTTATATATAGTTCTTTTGTTCAATTTTTTGTGGTGTGTGTATTTGCGCCTTGTTTTTGTTTTGTTGTCCTTTTTTATTTCTTTTGTTCTGCCCGGTCTTGTTTTTTTCCCTTTTTGTTTGTTTGTTTTTGCTGTTTTTTTTTGCGGTGTTTTTTATTCTTTTTTTTTTTTTTGGCTTTTTCGGTGTGTTGGGGAGGGGGTTGGGGTGTTGGGGGGAGGGGGGTGGGGTGTTGCGTGTGGTGGGGCTGTGTTTTGCGGGGGGTGGGCGGTTGCGGGGTGTTGGGGAGGGGGTTTTGGTGTTTGTTGTAGGTGGTGTGTTGTTGCCAGGGTGGGTTGTTTGCGTGGTGTTTGGGGGAGGGTGGTGGGTCTGCGGGTGTTTGTGGATCGGGTGGGCTGTTACGAGGCATTTTAGGGGTTTTTGGGGTGTTGGGATGGGAGTGGGGTGTTGCGGGGTGTTGGGAGGGGTGGGGTGTTTGCGTGTGGGGTGTTGCGGGGTGTTGGTGAGGGTGTGGGTTGTTGCGGGGTGTTTGCGGGCGAGAGGGGTGTGCCTGTTTTGGAGGGTGTTCGGTCTGGAGTGGGTTGGGTGGTTGTCGTGTTGTTGGGAAGGCGGGTGGGGTGTTGGGGATGGTGGTGTTTTTTGGTTATGGGGTGGGGTGGATGTTTGCATAGGGGTGGGGTGTTGCTTAGGTTACTTGGGGATCGAGGTGGATGGGGGTTTGGGGAGGGGGATATCTGCAATCCTCCACTGTATCTGCCTTGCCAACTTCTTTGGGAACATTTCTCTTTTCATTGTAATCCTGGTGTGCTGCTCTATTGTCTTACAAGCTATAACAGCGAAGCATGCGAGAACTTGTGTTTGAGAACCGCCTTGTGACACATAAGGCGAGTCTAGAGTCCTTGTGGTTCAAGTTGTGTTTGCCTCCTGCCAAAGGGTCCCCCTGGTTTGAATCCTGGCGGGATTGAATAGGTCTTTCAAACATTCTTAATTTAAGCCTTCCACTGTGCCCATTGTGTTCATGTGAATTGGGCAACAGCCCATAAAGCATCTTTCCTTTGGTGGGTGACAGAATTCCGGGACAGAACTTTTAACAATTAGATGTCTCAGGAAGAGCTCTCTGGGTGTCAATCAGGGTGCCGAAAGTGAGCTTTTCAATGGCATTTCCACTGCTAACCTAGGATGGGGCAGATTCCCAAGGGGAATTTTATATTTCTCTTCTACAAAGTGGCTAAGGAGAGCTGTAGGAGAGATATCACTCTCCGCTCTCGTAAAATTAAGTCTGTCAGAAAGTGTTCATCTTGTATTTATAGAGAATTCCTGTATATATGTATATTGCATTAGTTTTAACAAGCATAAGGGTGTGCCACCTCTGTTGTCACCAATCCATCCTGGAGCTTGGAATGAGCATTGGATTGAGCTTCATGTGGATGAGGCCTTTCTTGGATTTTCAGGCAGTAGTCAAAATAATCAAAACAAATCAAACCAGGGTCTACAATTAATCCTGATCACAGGCATCCTTGTTTTCCAACACTAAAAAATTATTGGTGGCAATATATCAGAGATTCAGACGTTGTAGTCGTCTAAGAATAGTTGTAGGTCCTATATCCTGAGCAAAATTGGATCATACAAGAAATAACTGAAGTGGGATAGAGAATAGAACAGAATGAGGTTGATTTTTTTTCACTCATTGGTAACAAGAATTGTGAAGGTTATTAACCATTTCTGCCAAACAAGTGTAATATAGGTAGAAAATGATTCCACAGTGGAAATCCGTTCTTTATTTCTTTAATATTAATATTCAATAACAGAAAATGAAAGCTGCCAAACATTCCACAGACAAATGACGAGGTACAGAAGACATCAAGAACTACCAAAAAGGTGTCACAGAAAATCATCAGCAAATGAGAGCCTGAAAGAACACAGATTTCAAAAGAACATCTCGCACAAGAAGGACAGACTGTCAACAATGATGTTATTGCCATCAAAAAAATGTGAAAACATCAGCACGCATAAAACTCAGCAAGAAAGGTACTCTTCATCTGAACAAGTACCTGATTAGTTGTATTGAATACAGTTGGAATTGAAACATGTATACTCTTTCCAGCTCAAAGTTATGAGTCACAACATAGAGGCGTATACATCTTGGGCCGACTTTCATCGCATACATGTCTGCACAAGTGTAATGCAACTGAAAGGCGACGACTGTACGTGTATAGAAGCTATTATTAAGTGAAGTTCAATCCAGTGGACTTTATTGAATATACTTTGTACTCTACCCATAATAACTTAAGTGAGCGGGAGGTTTCCGTCTCACCCTCTCCCTGAAGACCGCCGTTTTCTGCCTTTTTCGCCTCACGCTTCTTTACATGTGGATCTACAGCGAGTGCCTTGTAGCAGGCACTGTAGAGTTGGGGGGGCACTCTAGAAGCGTGTACGGGATGGTATGCAGAGATGGCTCGTACTCCTGTCTGCTCTTCGGCGAGTCTCGGCCGCTGGCGACGTAAAATTGGGTCGGTTGTTTTTGCATGTGGTTTTCTCTCCCTCTAAAGATTGAGAGTCCTTGTCGTGCGATCCTCGCACTTCATTCCCCCGTATCCCTTTCTTTCTTTCCCCCCTTGCCTTTTTTCCCCTCCTTCCGTCAGTTTCCGTTGCCGTACCAGAGAGGCCCCCAGTACACCGGATAGGAGGAAGCGCCAGGAGCGAGTACGGGGTCCCTTCTATGCGAGACATAGCCGCAATGCGTAAACAAATGTGGAATAGTTATATTTGGAGACGGTCTGTCCGAGTAATTGAATGGGGTTGGAAACATGGTTGGGGGTAGCGAAAAAACACCATGAACATTGTGCACAGCATTCAATTTTATCCCCCTGGCTTAAAAGGCAGAGGGGGATTTTTGTGCATTCTGTAGATATGTATGTGTGCGCTATGTTTGGTTAGTTAGGTTTTTGTTTTTAGGTCTTCTTCGAAGAGTTGAAGTCAATTTTTATACAAGACGTGGGGTTAGGTGCAATGGAGTTCCCTTCTATGAAGATTATGTCAAAGGTTAGTACCAAAAGGTGGTCAAAGGTAAATTTGAGCTTTATTTCAGTATTGCCATCTTGCCAAGTCGAATCACACAATTTTTACTTGCTGATTTTTCTACATTGGCTTGCCCTTTGAAATCATCAGTTCAATTCCGTTTTGAAGCTTCAGCTGATTGGGAAGATTTTGTTTGGTTTCAAACTACTTTAATTATTGATGGCAACTCACTACCAGTACAGTCCTGGTAATTCAAGGTCACTATTTTTGAGGATGTCCAAAGATCTGTTTAGATGCAGTGAAATAATGACTTGATGATGGTAAGCAAATGGCAGTCAAATGTATCTTTGGGCAGTTTCTGTATAAATCATGTTCTAAGAGATTGGGGATCAACCCTCAAATTTAAGATTTTTGTGTCAGAAGAAATTTTATATTTTCTCATTACTCCATGAAATTTTTTAGGCCCAAAAATTGTTTCCTTTCGATGTTATGAACAAAATACCGCCAATGTACAAAAAATCTCCAAATGTGGTCTACTGTTAACATACACTGTCCCTATGGCCCACTTTTAGTATCTAACCAGCTGCTTTTTGTGGGCCACCAGCTATAGCTGGCAACACCACTTCGCAATCCGTGGATTTGATGATGTGTGTGGCACTACATTTGGTAAGTTTTTTTAAATTGCCCTCAAATGAAAAAGTGAAGTTCAATTGGAACCAACCTTCTATCATAGGTGCCCCATGTAATCACTCATACGTTAATGAGGTCAAAGGTCTGTCTGAGGTTCAAAAGGTCATGTGCAAAGGTCAAAGCTCATGTTAGGTCAAGTTGAAAAATTGGCAAAAAAATGTAAAAAATTGACCTCAATTGCAACTTGGAAGTTCATTTGGTACCCAAACGTTGTGTCATAGGTGCACCATGGATTCCTCATATGTTGATGAGGTCAAGGTCATGTCCAATGGCCCAGGTATGGAGCATCCCACAGCTTATATTCTTTGAATATGTGAGCGGAAAGCTGAAGAACCGCGAAACTCTAGTTTAACTCAAATTTGTAATCGGAAGTTTTGGTGATACGCTTCCATGTGAGGGAGACACATCATTTGAAAATTTGACCATGATCAGGTTCACCCACAAAATGGTATTTTACACATTTATAAGATTAATATTATCTCGGTATTCTCATTTGTATTTTCCCGCTGCAAAAAAACTACCAAGAAGAAACCAGCAAGGAGGACCCTGAAAACGGGAAGAAGAAATGATGAACTGGACCAAAGAAAGTGAGCAGCTTTTTGTGAAAAGTTTCCCTACATAACTCCAGGCGAGCTGTAACATGTTTCATTTTTAACCAGAAATGTATATATTGTGATTATGAAACTTGTTGATGCGGACTACCCCATACGTTAGGAAATCTACTGCAACCAAATGTACTGTGGTTCCATTTAAGTGAGTATTTTGTTATCGAAAAAAAAGTCGACAATTCGTCCTCTGGAATTGCCTCTCGAAAAAGTTAAGTATCATCTGAACCTTAAGGTACTGTTCCGAATCCATGTCTGTGTGCTTCTTACTGGATATAGAGCTTGGCACTTGCCACTACGCCCCATCAAGTACCGTGGGAAACCAAAATTGCAGTTTTGTTGGTAAGAAAACACTAATGCATATTGCAAAAAAACCCTACATTCAATACTGTGCTATATGGTTAACCATTAAACCGGCGGGTTTTGCATTCATATTTGGGAATGAAGGATTTGAGGGCTCATATTTCAGGACGACAATGAGGGGAAAAATATGGCCTTTCATCTGATATCAAAATCGATACTACATCGAGGTAAATCAGGGGGGGTCCCAAAAATACGATTGGAAACAGCCCCTTTAAGTATTGCAATGTATAGCTATTGATGTGCAAATTTAATCATCACTTCAAGAAGTTTGCCATTTGGTATTATCATCTGTAATATTGAGGAAATTCAAGAAGAACATTTGCCAAGGGGGACACGTAAGACATAGCTCATACAATTAAGAGCAAGATCATAAGGAGTGAAGGGCGGACCTTGTGTGCCACAAGATTGGAGTGCATCTTTCAGAGTGATTGAGGCAGACTCACCATTATGACTTGTTGCTGTAGTGGGGTTGCTACACCGCTTCAACAGTGAGTATGTTACCTTCCCAGATTACAGGGCCAGAAGACCTTCCAAGTAACTTTTCGCTTGCAAACTCTATTTCGTGCCACCGCGAAACTTCTCATAGCAATAACACGTAATCATAGTTTCCGCCAAAACAACTGTTCCTTGTACATTATCGATAGCTGCGCATAATCCTAGTGGAGTTCATTTCTTAAAGTATAGTAATATTAACGATCAAGAAATGGTTCCCAATTGCTATGCGCTTCTTTGGTGTAAACCGTATTTCAATATTTATTTCATCTTCAGACTTTCTTGAAACCAGCCAGAAAGCTAGTATTCAACTGTAGGCATTTAGAGCGTAATTGAGCGAACAGGAATTGAGTGTAGGCCCCCTAATAACGTTCTGCAGCCGGCAGGATAAACCACAAGCACCTAATATTAGACTATTTACATGATTTACGTCACCAGCCCTGGTATCAGTTCTGTGTTTACAACTTCCACTCATACTTTCGGAATACTTTCGCCACAATGATTCCCTGCTTTTAAGATAAAACTTTCTAGAGTTATAAGTTTCAGTGAATATCATCCAGCATTTTTACATATTTGTATAACTTTTGTTGGGGTCATTTTGTAAGAACTTACAGATCAGAATAGGCGGTAACTTGGGCGGGTATCAGGGGGGGAAAAAACGGTAACTTTGAAGTCCTAAGGAAGTTTTGAAGACTGGAGTCTAGGCAAGGATGTTAGATTTTATCATCATGTGCGGAGGTGGGCATCGCTAGAACAGGTCT
Organism: Ophioderma brevispina; assembly: GCA_023653785.1. Lineage (NCBI taxonomy): Eukaryota > Metazoa > Echinodermata > Ophiuroidea > Amphilepidida > Ophiodermatidae > Ophioderma > Ophioderma brevispina. The sequence goes on along the minus strand of JAMKCH010024768.1, from coordinate 35,908 downwards.
AGGAATATCGGACTTGCTTCATTTCTTTTGGACTTGGCAATTTCAATTCATAGTGCAGTGCACTGAGTTTGTGTACCGTTCGTGCCCGTGTACTCTCTAGCGTAGGGTGTGTGGTTCATACACTTTAAACCGATGTACCTTCCCCCGGCGAAAGAAATGAGTCATCGCGCCATTACCCATCGATAATATGGTTCGTGCGCATAGGATTATGGGGGCTGGCTTCCGAGCTGCTGTGTTTCCTAGGATTGATGGACCCATCTGTACACCTTGGTAGAGGGAGGGATCGATTATTTTGATTGAAGTGAAAGAACCTTATGGGCACAACATGTTGGTACATAGTGCTTGAATTGCAACCTTTGGCTCGGGGCCAGGAGCCCACTGGCCTAACATAACTATCTTCCCACGGATCTGAATCAACTGAAATTTGGAAATAAAGCTTTTCAAGGGATCTGAAGAGTAAATGAATAGCATTGTGTCTAGAATCACAAAAATGAAACCTTTCAATGTGCATCAAATTTGTAATCAATTTAGGCTGTTTTTAATTAATCCCCTGGCTGAAAAGCAGAGGGGAGTTTTGCGATAGTGCGCATGTCTGTGTGTGTGGTGTGTATTCCAGTTTGGTTAGGTTTTATTGTTCATTGTCTTCGAAAAAAAGTTTGAGTCGAGTTGGGGTTAAGGTTCAGTAGGGGTTCCTTTATATCTGGATGATGTCAAAGTCATAGACCAAAGTCAAAAGGTCACTGAGGTCATTGTTTGTATGTTTTGTATGTAGTGTGTTTTCCGTTTGGTGTCGGTTTTGAAAAAGTTTGTCCGATTTAAGCCAGACGTGGGGTTAAGGGCAATAGGGGTTCCTTCATTATGTGGCTGATGTCAAAGTCATGGACCCTGTCAAAGGTCATCGGAGGTCATGATCCAGACTGCATCTTGCCAGAAATGACGCAAGTTTGCTTGCATATTTTTTGTGTCTTGTGAAGACCTTTTTTAAAGACATTCATTGCAACATATCACATTGAAAGGGTACAGCTGGGTATTTTACAAAGTGAGGGACTTTATAAGCTGAAAGAGTAAAAAACAAACTTATAATGATACCTTACTTTGGAGCACTGAAGTTATTTTCTATTACTTTTACATTTTTGTGATTCATTTTTATCAAAAAGTATCTCAGCCCCACTCAGTATTCATATAGGATTGTGGCACAGTGGTTAAGGTCTGTGCCTTTAGTGCCTGAAGTCCTGGTTCAATCTCAGTAGGGCCTGTTGAAAAAAATCAATTATCCGTGCTCCCCAGGTTGCATATGAAAGACGAGGGCCGATGATCAATGACAAAGACCTCGCTACAGTCTATTCAGATAGGTATAATTCCCTGTGGGTCGGAGAAAAGAGATAGTCCTGTAAACCCTGCCTGCGTGTGCACTGTGGTGCCAGCTTGTCAGTGTAATCCCCTTGATTACAGCTGATTTTAATGCCATGAATATGCCAGACATACAAAAAAAAATAGGGTAACTGCTTTTTAAATTGCAGTACTCCTTTAGTTGGATCCTGCATGACCTTATCACAAACTCAATCTCTATACTTCTGCCGTTCCCATTATTGAAAAGGAAGCATTCGATTGGTCAGTTACTGCCCAGTATTCTGCAATATATGGGTCGCCATGGCATGTTCTTAAATGAAGCTGTTTAGGTAATAGAATAGAAATAAAGGTTTGCATAGGGTCATGTATGGGCTCATAAAGTATCCTCGGCCAGAAAACTTCCAATAGGGGCGCGGCGCGCCTGCCCTATTATTTAGTTTTCTGACCTAGGACACATTATTCGCCCATAATGACTTGGACCAAACCCTTTATTTCTTAATATGAATGTGTCACCCAATAAAACAGCTGCATCCTAATTGCGTCAGATTCATCGTGCATCCGAAAAAGTGATGTGCAGCGCGTCAAACGCATGAAATGTGGGTTTCATCAAGATCAACAAGTTATTCTCTATCCTTCTTCATAAGCGTGTGTATTGTTGAAAATATGTATTGAAGTCAAGTCAAGGACATATGTATGTGACATGGACATTCTGTCTGGCATCCTCGTCGGTTATCCAGTAGATGACCGGTGCTAGGGACCCATTTAAACCTTTACCATTTTTTGTGTCACCTGTAAGGATTGCAGGAGGCACATACTTATCAGGGCAAACGTGTAGTTTAGAGGTTCCTACATGGTTTACTGGTTTTAAATACTACTTAAATCACGCAAAAAAATGATCCCACTCACTTCAGAAACCCTCTTCTATCCATTGGCTGCGGTTTTTGAAAACAACATTTTTGTTTTGTTTTTGTTTTAAATGTTCCTTAAAGTGAAGGAAAATGTTTAAAAAAAAATCCAGTTTCGAGCTAGCCGTAAGACGATTAAACCACTCCCGGTGAGGGCTCGTCGCACCGTGCCGTATTTGCGTGTTGCGTATTCTATGCCAAAAACGTTGTGTTTACCCAATCGGAATGCCCCTTGGTTGTCCCCCTAACTTTTGGACCAATCATGAAAATTACCAGAAAGTAGTTCGGGGCATTTAAAATGGCGAAAAAATTGGAATGATGAAATTTTGCTTTAAAAAAATCACGAGAATTGATTTTTTGCAAAAAGAGGGGGAGGTATTTGCTTGTTAAGCGGCAGCTGCTGATTCACAATGCGAAACTCTAAACGATGGAAAATAGAAATGCATGCTGTCTTACACTTGATGAAATTAAAAAACAAGGGGGATCTGGAAGAGCTCTGGTGATGGGACGGGTTGCTATGGTTGTCATTTATTAAAAACAAACAATTATTAACATCAAGATCATATTGCCCCAACTACATCTATGGAAAAAGCATACCATATCACTGATCTTTCTTCTAGATGTTAAGGGGGAAGATCAAGAATGATTAAGGTTTTATAGTCAAGGTCAGGATAGTGCATCATAAATTGGTTAGCTCGTCTGTGGATGCCCTTCACTAAGATGGATCTTGGTTTCAAGGTCCACTACAAAGACAGGCTACCATATTCAAAGGTCAGCCTGCCCAGAGGATTATAAGTCTAGTTCCTTTGACAGGGGCATTAAGCCCCGCGGGCTTTTTCCCCCCTTCATGTTACCGTCTGTCTGCTAACTATGTACTTCAAAAATTAAAATCATGAAATGGTCAAATTCGCCGCCTGAAATGACACTATTTTGAAAACTTTGATGCGTTTCACACTACAGCCATGTATAACATGGTCACGTGACACGCATTGACCAATGGTGTTACGCCGCTACATACGAGATAAAACAGTGAACATATGTTTAACTTGATGTGGATTCAAACAATTACGAAATTACTTGGTGTATGAATAAGCTTATTCTTTAGACAAGGACATGTTTGAGGTTGAAATACTACCATTCTGATCTTAGCTGAAACTATCAACAACAAGTATTATCAGGAAAGAAAACCTGGCAGTTATACAGACAAATTTGTAATTCAGATTGAAACAAATAAAGTACTGTCAGCCCATCAATATGTAAAATTTGCTGAGCCGTTGTGGATTACAATTCCTTTACTGTTATGTGTTAGTCCATTTTGCAGTATGTGAACCCCTTTTGAACCAGAGCTGTTGCGAATAACCTAACTTCATAGGAATTATTTTTGGTGTCCCATTTTGACAAAGCACCACCTCTTATGGTGCGCCGTCAGTTGTAACTGGACAGGACACCTAATGTTTGGTATGAATTTAAGGATGTATGGAGTATGACGGCATGGTATGTTCTTATCAAACAATTTTAATAAGAAAGCGGAAACCTTGACCAGAACGCAAACTAGCCAAGTGACAAAAACGTGGTATGTGGGTTATACGATGGAGATTACAAGTATTAGGATTATCCATGCAAACTGAAATGGATGAGTTTATATATATGCTATTAAGAGCTCCTTGCAGAATTTGTTCTGATGGCTAATAACCAAAAAGTGAACTTTATCCAATGCAAAGGTCTGAATTTATATGACAGTTGGTCATTGGGGGGGGTATGTGCGGGGGTATAGCGGTGGATGCAAAGTATTACTCATTGGTCAAAGCACCCTTAAAAAACCCCATTTTTAAAGCTTGGGGTTTTATTTTTAATTATGAGAAAAATATGCCCAACAAATGTTACATGTGAAATAGAGAATGGTTGTATTTTTGTTAAAACCTAATCACTTTCACAGTGTGTGCCATTTCTTGTATAGGATGCAATTTCATATTCAGGTTTTAAGTATAGGTCCTAGATTCCATTTTTAAACGGCTTTATACCCTCATAAAATATAAATATAATGATCTGCATATAGTTTTGTTTAATATAAGATACTCCTTTTGATTGGTATAGTATTTATTGAATTGGGATGGTTCAATACAATGAATTTAGCTAGAAGAGGAAGACACTTTGTATAAATATTTATTTCGTGGTAGTTTCCAGAATTGGAGAAATAACTCATTGTTCAAGTAAATATCTATGTACAAATGCAAATTATCTAATGTTAAATAATTTATCAGCATCCAAGGTTAGTAGCTTGTCAGATGCGATGAGCATGCTATTTTCACCATGACTAAAGGCGCGAAATGACAACGTCTTGTAATAAAGGATTTGGCACTTAGACAGCTGCTGACCTAGCAACTGTTGTAACAATTTCCTGATGGCAGCATAATAACAATAAGCATTGATGCTTGAAATACTCTGGAACAAGGTTTGCTATACAGATGTCAGTATTATCATTATTAGTTATTACCTATTCTACTAAAAAATGGATCTGTCTGTCCGGTCTGGCATTTTGTATGCTTTGACATATGGGCTGAGATTTGGCATTGAAAGGTTGGGGAGGACAGTCTTCTAACGTTTGTTGGTCCGGGTTTCGAGGTGACCCAAAAGGTCAATCAGAGGTCAATTTGAGGTCATTTCCATAAAAATGCCCTATACTAAAAATGAGATCTGCTGCGAGCTGTCCGGATATGTGTTTTATTATTCGTTAGGATTTGACCTATGGCAAGCGGATATTTGGCATGAAGGTAGGGGCGGGGGCGGACAGTCTGTTTTGTTTGCAGGGTGGTCAGAGTGACCCCAAAAAAACTCACAGGTCATCTAGAGGTCAATTTGCATAGAAATGCCCTTTGACCACCAAATTTGCATGAACCAATGAACACTGAAGTTCTGTAAACAGTTCAGGGATTATGGGATCTGGAACTCAGTTATATCTACCTAACCAGAAAGTAGAATTGTGAGTCATTGCCCTTATATGCAGCTATAATGTAAGCCACTTCAAGGTTTGTGAATAACAACTGTGGACTGCCATTCTCGATGGGTGCGTTTTTAAAATGCTGGAACATGATGGTGTACACTTATATTCAGATGGCGGACCAAGGCTCGGGCTGTTCTGCATGGTTAACTTCATTAGAATGGGCACGAACACGCTTTTTCGCTGATTTTTTACCAATACTAAAAATTAGAAAGTTGGCGGAGGCTGTTTCGCACCTACCGAGGTCAAAGTTCATATTAATAATAAAACTATAGAACTGTGCACCTTACTGTGTTTTAAAAAATGTCACACTCATCATAGCAACTACCAACACACTAGAGCACGCTATCTTGGAAGGCATATTGAAAATCTGAAAAAAAACATGTGCCTATCTTTTGTGACGGTAAACTTTTTGATTAAACTACGTGCCTGATATGTATGACTAGTCCCTTGGAGGTCAAGGATCAATTTTAAAACCAAGGGTCGCCTGGCGAAATCAACAAGAAAGTGCATTTTACCATCGTAGGTTTACGTATAATAGGCTTGGACGGGTAAAAACATCGTCGCTAGTAAGCTCGTTGAATCAAGATATCCGTCGGTACTCTAGCTGTAGTTAATCCAACTCTCTTATGGGTCGGGGCAAAGTGACAAGAGAGGAGAACACCACCAACATTTTTTCACCCATTACCAGAATATGATCATATAACCAATGAGAAACAATCTGGATAAAATGTGAAATGTTGAAGTATTTGCTGATTATTTGACTTCTACCTTGAGACATATGGAGTGGTGGTCTGTTGTGTAGGTATTATATTTGTATCAATAGAGTTCCTAAATATGAGTGTTTACGATTTTAATTGGTTCGTTGGCCTTGTGGTATTGGGATGAGAGTCACACGGTACAGCGGTACCCGTTCACAACGCTGCTAAGCTACGCACAGATCGGGCCAGAGTAAAATAAGGTCGCTAGTAACAATGGTCTGATCGATTTAAAAAGCGGGGGGATAAGTCGGGGGTAGTTCATTGGGTAAAATCTATCATAATTTTAGTAATTTGTTACTGATAGCTTGTTATTTTGAATAAAGTGTTAAGAATGGATAAGGTATTGTGTTAGCCTCTGCGCCTCGGTTGTTGTCTACTTTAAAATAATGCTGTCGCCGTGTGATATGACACGATAGATACGCGGTAGAAGAGCTTATCTAAAAATCAATACGTGTATTCTCTAAAAAGAAATAGGCCTGATCGTATACACGTGCCATTTGTTACTAAGCATGTAAAATTATGCCATGATGTTAAGGGTGGGCAGTAATGCACCTTCCACTTTAAAACCCCCCCCCCCCCTTCTCAACTCCCATCCACTCCCAAGTCAAGTGTTGTAATGTAAAAACAGTGATACCTACAAACAGGTATGATAAAGGACAGTAAAAAAAAATGTGTGTTTCAGCTTTCCGCGTGCATATAGCTGTTAAAATTAGATTACACCGTAGCTTATGTGGTGGCGGCCCTCCTAACCGTCTTACACAGAGGAGGTCTGATTTCCTGGACTGGGTGTGACTGGTGTTGTAAGTTCATAGAAAAGGCTTAACTGGTACGGCAACAAGGTTCTTGAAGTGAGTTTTTTGCGAAGTTTGAGTGACATTAGCGATACAAATATTCTTTAGGAGGTTGATGATGGATCTAAGTGACAATATTTTTGTGGACGGCCGCTTTAGGTGGAGACCACTTAGCCATCCGTTGTGCAGTGTGTTGTGGTGTTGTGTGGATGTATGTATGTATGGGTGTGTCACTAAATTTAAGTTTTGTGTCGCGGGCCCTAAGGCAGAAGACATCAATAGGGATCACTTTGTCCACTGTAGGGTCTGTTTTGATTGTCTGTTTAGGCTGTGTGACAAAGGGTTAACATTTGCCATGTAATATCCACATACCTTGAGGATTTAAACCAAAAAACTTGGGTCAAGGTGCAAATCATGGAATGAACCCACTTGTGATGAGTAAAAGGCGTGTCACATTTTGCCACTGGTCAAAGGTCATCTTGAGGTCACAGTTTGTAAAATAGGCTGAAAATGTTTATAAATTGACCTATGAAAAGTTGAAGTTCAATTGGAACCAATACTGGAATAATAGGTGCAATATGGGATCTCTCATTTGTGGATGAGGTCAAAGGGTAAACAGCAAGGTCAAAGGTCAGTGTTGATGGTCAAGTTGCAAAATAGGCTTGAAAATATAAAATTGACCTCATATGAAAGTGAGTTCAATGGAACCAAAATTTATAATTAGGTGCAACATTGGGGTCCCTCATGTGTTGATGATGAGGGCGGTTGCTCTTCGTCTGCTATTCGTTCGGGTTTGGTTCAAAGGTCAAATGCCTAAGGTCAAGGTCACATGCCAATGGGTCAAAGGTCACAGGCAACGTCAAAGGTAACATGCAAGGCAAAAGGTCAACAATCGCCATGGTCAAAGGCACATGCCATGAGGTAAAGGGTCACATGCCAAGGTCAAAGGTCAGTGAGGTCAAGTTGAATAAAAATAGGCGAAAAATGTAAAATTGCCTCATATGACGTTGAGTTCAAGGACAACCAAACTTTAATCATAAGTGCAGAAAGGGATCCCTCATTTGTTGCATGAGGTCAAGGGTCACATACCCAAGGTCAAAGGCCAGGAGGTCAAGTTGTAAATGGGCTGAAAATGTAGAAATTGAACCGTCAAATGAAAAGCTTGAAGTTCAATTGGAACCAAACTTGTAATTAATAGGGGAAACCTGGGGATCCCTCATTGTTGATGAGCGTCAATAGTTCACATTAGTCAAAGGTCATGTTACGGCCTATCATTCATACGACCGCGACGGCCAGGCCGACACAGTCGGGTGTCGAGGACTGATGTATTTTTACAAATCAAGCCTCAATTGAAAAGTTGAAGTTCATTGGAACCAAACTTCTGGTCAGTGGTGCAACATGGTATCCCTCATATGTGATGAGGCGTCAAAGTTCATGGGCCAAGGTCACAAGGTAATGTGAGGTCACGTTGAGAAAATGGGCCCTAAAAAAATGTAAAATTGACCCTAAATTGAAAAATTGAAGTTGTATAGGTTGTGCACCCATGCGATCCCTCATATGTTGATGAGGTCAAAGGTCATGTGCAGGTGTGAAAGGTCATGGGGGGACACCGCTTATATCTATGAATATAGCTTGACAGCGCGAAAAGCGAGAGACGCGAAAATTCAGTTTCTTTCTGCCATTGAGTCCATTTATCTTAATTGCCGACCAGTGCGGGCAAAAATTCGGGATGACCACTGTTTAGATACCCACTGAAAGTTCAACAGTTAGATTAGTCCATGGCAGCAGGTAAACTTTTATGAGTGTTTTTTAATACTAAAGTTGCGAATTTGTGGGGCATGTAAAGACATTGGAAGATACAAATAAAAACAAGAAGTGGAACTTGATGTTGTTATATTGTGTTTGGTAATTAGTGTCTTCTAAGTTGTCGTTGTGTGCCTTGAAAATTAAAGTGGGATACTTTGGAGCAGTGCAGTGACACATGTGTATTGCTAGAAAAATCACAGGACAATTAAAAAAAAAAGATAATAGCATGGTCCTACTTATTTTAGCCGAGAAGCTGAGACATTACTTTTGTTGGCCTCTACTAAGGATACTATTAAAAATACAACGTTCACGGAATGCAGGGGTGTTCGTGTGCCTGTTCGGAGTGTGTGAAGGAACAAGGGTCACATGAGGTCACATACATGTGGGTCACTTACCAAAGACCATGGATCAAAGTGTAATGATAATGTACGCCATATGTGGAACAGCTGGCCAAATTATCTCTTACCGTAATGTTTACGGAATTATAAGCGGCGCTGGCGTATAAGCCGCCACGGGCCGAACAATATCGCCCCGTATTTGATTCATACCTTAACGTATAAGCCGCACTGCCAGATAAAGCCGCACCAGCGGCCGGGCCGACTTTAGGATCGTGTCTAACGTGGGACATAGAGAAACCAACGTATTATTTCATGTTTTTATAGGAATATTATTTACAGTTCAAATATTGTCGCACATGCGACTATTTTTATATTTTATAAATATTTTTATAAATAAATTTCACAATGAACATGAAAATCCATGGAAGCCAAGTCTAAGCAAATACGGCCGAACTATTCCCATTTCAACTCTTCGTTACGTATTTTTTAGGTATGTTTTCACATGACAGTGGCTATATTTTTGTTACAGCATCGATAGTGTCATAATAAATACTGCAGAAGAGCACTAATATTGGTTTGTCGGTCGCCCTTTTGACTAGTTTACTATCCTCCATGGACGCTACGCCTGCGGAAAGCTTTACTACCAAGGGAAGGACGGGGTCTGTTGGATTCGTACCACAGAACTAAACACGTCCGAAGGGACTACATACTGGAACGGTAATCCACTCCGACCATAACATTATTAGCATTCATCATATCTAAGTTACTTTCACTATTTTCGCAAATATGTTTTGTATTTAACTTTATTGTTGTTTACTTTTTTTATCTCTACATCATTATGTTTTTATTTCGCGTATAACATTTCTATCCTTTATTAGAAGAGACGGAATATTGGTTTTATGCCAGGTGAAGGGGCCCAGAGGGACGACATACCAGAAGCACTGCCGAGTTCAGCAATTTTGATCAGAGTGGGTCGGCTCCTATTTCACAGTGACAGCGAAGATGATAACCTTGATGGCTTCGTGAGGATGACTCTAGAGCTGCATAGCAGTAGCTAGCTTATAGCTGCATAACAATGCAAACAGTCCTTTGCCGGGAGACTACCATCTTTTCTAAAGATGATGAATATGGTGTGTCAATAAAAAAAAAGCAAGAGTCACTCCCAGTACCTCCCCCATGAAAAAGTTCAAGTCAATTTGTCAAACCCAAATAAGAAACATTTCTTCTCTTTCCTATTTCTTCATATTTCACTTTTCCTGTGTGTCATGTGGTTCTTATCGGTATGATATAGATTAAATGATTAGGCGTATTTTCAAATTGCAAATTTTTGTAATCTTATTAATAATGTGTCCGATTTTTTTGTTAATTATGATTAAAAACATCTAAATCTATAATTAAAAAAAAAAAAAATCAGGTCTTTGTTATTAATAAAGTTCAGTTTCGATTTTGTAATCGTTTAGCGTTAGCAACATATATTAAAATGATTATTTTACAATCGCAAATGAAAATATTAAGTAGCCAGAACAAAAAAAATAAAAACCACCTATAAATATCTAATCAAAAAATATCAGTCTTTTGATTAATAGCGTTCAGTTTATGTGTAAGTCATTTAGCTCCTATTTTGAAAAAATAAAACAAATGACAGAAAATTCGTAACAACGTATTGGTGCACGTGAGTTCCCTTACTCTACTGTTCAAGTTACAAGAGATAGAAACCTAAGAAGTGAAAATGTAAAAAAATTTGCTCTTTTACTTCAAAATATTTTAACAGGCAGGGTGTTGCTTAGTATTAATATTAACAGAGAAAGAAACAGGGACATGTCCTCAAAGACGAAGACATTAGTCGACAAACTTAAAAATAGTTCGTCCCTATCTTTGCCCTTTGTTCTCCCATCCAAGACGGACCGGGCCCGCGTTGGGTACCCTCGGTGTTATGACAACCATCTAGGGCGTGCGTGCATGAGAGTCACTTCGAGCTTTACTGCGTTAAAAACCTATATACTGAATCTTGTACCTCAGATGGTTTTTAAAAAAAACAAAAAAAGGATACAAATGACTACGTAATATTTCCTTACTAAACTCTAGACAAGAATATTCATTTTATCATTAATCACAAAACTTAAATACAGGGACGGGAATTTTTTAAAATGCTGCAAAGACATAACACCTATTGCGGACGTTTTTTTAGTTGTGAAACATAGACGGTGACTTTTCTCTGAAATTTAATTGATGCAAAGAAACACCACCACTAGGGTCTGGTTTTCGATCTTGGTGGTCCCCGCTGGTCGATGTGGGAACGAGTCAGTAAGCAGGAATTCACGGTGGTATTGTCTGTATGGTGACGATTCGAGGATGTTCCCCGCTGGGCGATCGTGTGTGATCGAGTAATTACACGGATGATATTGTCTGTGGGGCGGATCTCGAAAATAGTTGTATTCATGTCTAGTCACTTGTATACAGACGATGCCGCTTCAATGCGGCTTTAATGTTTATGTTACTTAGAGTTCTCAAACTGAAAGTACTTAATATTTGAATCAATATCAAGTGTGCAATAATCCCACAAATGTTACTACACATGCCAAGTTGGTAAATTGAGGACTCTTCAGATTGTCGGTGGGTTTAATTTTAGAGTGCTGTCAAGTCACTCCTTGTGGGGTTTAATAAATTTAAACTTACAACATCAATGTATTAAAGCAGCTTCGGTTTATAAGCCCTGCGGCATCCTTTGAAGCCTTTTGAAAACGAACGTATAAGCCGCGGCTTATATTCCAAATAGTACGGTTCTCTGTGTACAACAATATGTCAAGGTAATCATAAAAGGGAGCAATGTGCCAACATATGATCAGCCATACAAGATAATGTTAAGCGTAAAGGGTAATGGGCTAGGTGTTATAAACGGATAGTAAGGGCACAAGGCTATAGTTATGCCTAAGTATGTGATATATATTTTACAAGCGATATGCCAAAGATTCAACGCTTTGCCCTACAGGGGGTCGTCAACAGTGAATAGCTCTGACTTTTTAATTATCATTGTCTGGAAATATGTCTTTCTTACTGAACAATTAAATTAAAATAGTCTAATAAATAGTAAGGATGTTTTTACCGATGGTTAAAGCGACACTGGCACATTTGTGAAAAAATAGGTGCACCCTCAAGATTTTTCCACAAAATCGGATATTTTGCAGGGTTGTAGGCTTTTATATACACCAGATTAGCCCTCGGCACCGAAATGATTAAAAAATTCCAGCTTTCTGATGGGTAAACCGACCGATTTTATAATTTAACGTCCCTTGGCGACGTTAAATCAGCAGACGACGAAAATGGGCGTTTAACAAATACGGCACGACGTATGCTGTTTCCCACGCTATGCACACTCTGTTTGATCGGTCATACCATTTGTTGGGTTTTAATATCAGGGAGTACGAGTCAATAAAATATTCATGTAATATATACATTTTGGGTTGATTTAAAGTTATGGACCAAACTTAAACCGTTGGCCTGCAAATTACCTGGAGGTCTTTCTTCTCATATCAAGGTCCGTGATCTATTTTGGGGTAGTAGTTATTTATGTGGTAAAATATATCTCTATGGTTCTTCAAATGGCACTAGTAGGACTATCATTTGCGAGGAGCAAATTGAAGAAATTTCATATTTTGTGTGATAAATGTGCCTAGTGCCACGTTAGGGAGGGGGTCATTCATTGCCGATTCAACAAATCAAGGAAACCATCACATCAGTGGATGTTCTTTCCTTTTTGGGTGTTTTGAAAACAGTATCATGAGAAACTAAATCCTGAAAATTTGACTCTGTAACTAAAAACATGTAACCGGTGTGAATATTCAAATTATTCAGAGGGCCATAAGTAAAGAACTACATCCCATCAGATCCTTCAAACTTGGCATTCATGATTACCTTTTGCTGCCAGATGCAATATGTGAACAGAAAAAAATGACCTGTCCCCAAGTGGTAAAATAACAGGGGGTCAAAAATGGGCCCAAAAACCACTCGAGACCATACTTTGGGGCCCATAATTTAAAAAGTAAAAGTGTTATAAACGTCCAAATTTGGTCTGGTGAAAAGCTTATCTTGACAAACTACTTGTGTACAATCTTATACTGATATCAGCTTTATTGGAAGAGATAATGCATGTCGCAATAAGCAAAAAGTCCAAAAATAAACCTGGACTTGACCCCCTAAAATCAAGTTCAGACATTTTGCACCAAATTCTGCTTGAAATATGGTTAAGCAGGGGCTCCTCTGCTGAGGGGTGGTGCAAAGTTTCAACATGGTGTCTAACTGCCCTATGTAGGTAGGTAAACAGCTTCAAAGAATCTAAACTTTCAACTCTTTTCAGACAAAATTCCACCATTAAATGTATCAAAGAATTCTGAACTTTGCAAGCCTTGGGTATTCAAGTGCAGTTTAAGACTTTGAATCCATGTTTGACCTTGTAGAACTCTAACAATGAATTGAAATCAATATCAGCACCTTATTAGCACCTGATTTAGGTATGGACCCCAAATTTCGCTTGGTGTTCTTGTTTGGTAAGGGAATTTATAATACCTTTAAATATGGTCTTAATTGAATATATAGTACTAAAGTGAACTGTGCAAGTTAATACCCAGTTTTGCATAACCAGTTCAGGTTGTCCTGTGGGTTTCAATGGGAATTCTTCAAAACTGAATTACATGATATCAGTACGGATCTTTTTGAATGGACCAGTTACGTTATAGAAGGGACACTTAGGACACACACAATTGAAATCTTTGCAAATAATATTCCAATTTGCCAAAAAAGCATAAAAAAAATATATTTCAAGCAGAATTTGTGTGCAGACAGTCGGACAGTAGGTTTTATAGTGGGGCCAGCAAAGTCAAGGTCAAATTGGAATTTTAATTTTTGCGTCAGCTGAGATCTCTTCCATACGAAGCTGATACTTGAGTTAAAGATTGTACACAAGGGTAGTATTTACGATTATTAGCTATCAGCCCAAATTTGGAAGTTTAGATCTACTTTACTGTTAACTTATGGGCCCCCGTATAAAGTATGGTCGCGACTGGTTTGGGAGCCATGTTTTGACACCCTTCTGTTATTTTGAATGGGGGCAAAGTGCTTTTTTTCTGTCGCATATTTGCAATTCCTGTTCCAAGCAAAGAGTGTTATCCAGAATGCCAAGTTGTAAGGATATGAGGGTGGGTTGTAGGGTTTACTTATGGCCATCTGAATATTGAATTCCACACCGGACATGTGTGTTGAGGTCTATACAGTTTTGATTGGCAAATCTAAAGTGCTTGGGCATGGAACACGAAAAGACGGTACAGAGGCTCAAATTTTCAGAATTCAGTTTCCATGAATATCTTTCAAACACAAAAAAAAGAAAAGATTCCAAAAAATATATAAAAAGTTTTTTTTTGTACTTGTTTAGTTGAATTGGCCTGGAATGACCCAGAGGTAAAATCTTAAAGGTGCAATTGAACGAGGAGATTTTGATGGAAACAAATATTGTGTCCTAATAGTAATTTGAAAAGACGATTAGAACACTTCAAGTAGATGTTGTCACCCTTGTATTATGCCTACAAAATGTCTTAAATAGAGCGATTAAAAAGGTGATTTGTGATTTGCTTATATGTCATTGTAAAACAGAGCTGAATTTCGTGTTTGCTACAACAAAATTTTAAATGATTTCACAATTTTTGTACCCAAAAGAAACATTTCTTGGCTAATCTTTCAGATGGTGGATATTTTTTATGGAAAGCTTTACATCCAGGGCAAAAATAAGTTCTTTGATATTTTAAGGGACACAATGATATGTGAAATCTCTCGTTTGCACCTTTTAAGTACCAGGTGCAGGTACAGCAATATAATGTAACCAAATAGTGCTTTATGTGATTTATTAACTGATCAAATTATACATTTTTTCACGCTTTTAAAAAGAGAATCACATTCTGCTGCACATATAAAGGCTATTAATTTTGAATCCATTTATTGTTTACGTGTCAAAGTGAATGGCTGAGACTTGTTTTGATGGCAAAATCAAAGCTATTTCCAATTTTGACCATATGGAGCGTCAAAAGTTGACCTTACAGTTTTTGCTCAGTTAACTTGAAAAACATATACCGTCATAGAGGAAGGTAAACATTTTGTAATCCTTTACCTGAGATTTAATAGTATATAGCTTTAAACAAGATTCAAACTTTGTAATTTGACCACGTGAAAGAAACTTTGAACATTAGTGGTAAAAGGGGGGAAAAATTCAAAGGGCATCCTAAATCCTAGCCCCGCCGAGACTGTACGAATAATCTGTAGGGAAACTGTCTCCAGAAGTATCGATTCACAAGTAACGTGACGCATTACCATGCGCACACACGGAGAATTTGAATGCTAAATCCTGGGACACAATACGAACACAACAGGTGGTTCAATGGAACGCGACATAGGTATCAGTTATCTATTACGCGACCGCAGCTCCCTTATCAGAGTGCCCAAGTGTGGAATAAAAAATAGCAATACCATAAAAGACGGGGAAGGAGAAGCTAAGAAATCAGAATTCCTTGTTGATTTTTAACCTAGTTTGTTGTTTGGTTTATTTGTTGGTTGCAGTGGCGAACCAGCGGGGGGGCGGTTCCAATTTCTGCTGAATTTTTTTTAAATAAAAAGATCCATAATTATAGAAATTAGACTAGAAACTCCACTTTTGGGTGGTGAGGAGATGTTCACCAAAGTTTAAAAAAGGAGATTTTTAGATCAACTTTTACCAAAAATAGTATACCTGTTTTCTAAGCCATGCACCCCCCAAAAAAATCCTGCGTATGGCCCTGCTTACCAATGTTTCATTGAAAATGGTGAATGCGGGAAATCTCTCCCTAATCAAAAACATACGTTAACATACTCTTCAAGTGCAAAGAAGTGAGGCAAGAGATATGGTCTCCTGAACTTTTTGCCACACTATTATCATAGCGTACAGGAGACTCGTCGTCCTCAGAGCTCTTTACTTATCTTTACATTTTTCTTCTTTTTCTTTTATCAATTTTTCCTTCCTTCCCCTAGGCCCAGGCGCGAGAACAAAAGAAAGCGGAAGCCATTGATGTATTCGCACCCGATACCACAAAAGAGGGAAAGGCGGGAGCGTCCAATTTCCTGATTTTCGTTAAATGTTACAGATTGAGAAAATTCGGAAAACGGGGAGTGTTCAAAAAGTAGCCGCGGGTTAGATCGACTTTAACGGGAAATATGTGCACGGATTTCTTTCCCTAAAGGTTAACACTTTTCAAGTCCCGACCCCAAGAATCCTGTGCTATGGACCTACTTCACTTTTTCTTAAATCCTTCCTACCCTTTTCCTTAGCTTGTGTAGCAGGATTAATGTAATGGCAACCTCCACGTACAAATCATGGCGAGTTTTCCCGCGCATGTCGATTTTCACGCACTGTGTATCGAGTTTTCCCCCCCATATGTCGAGTGTGCAGCATTATATGTCCGAGTGTTACAACAGCGCTAATAATGTCAGTTGCCTCTATACACGAGTTTGCTCTCTAATGGCTAAGGTTGACATAACTCATGTCCCAGTTTCAAATCTCGACATGATTTTTTCTCACATGGAGTAAACTCGACCTGATTTTTTGGTGTATGTGTAAAAAAAATCATGTCGAGTTTGCGCATGTTGAGAAAAAATCATGTCGAGTTTGCTCATGTGTGAGAAAAAAATCTGTCGCGTTTGCTCCATGTTGAGAAAAAACTCCATGTCCCGTTTCCAGTTTTGCACATGTTGAAAAATCATGTCAGATTTTTTAAAACTAAAAAATCAAAAGAATTAAAAATTATTTATGAAACTCGGCACATAGAGTTCACACTGGATAGGCAGCGCGGAAACTCGACATATAGCGGGGGAAACTCGATATACAGCGCATGAAACTCTCCATGATTTGATACGTGGAGCAAATGCAATTAATGGCTTGGTCAGCCCGCTGCGCCTGGTACAAGCCGTCGCCTCAGTGGGAAGTTCTCTCCCTCCCCCTCCGGTGCCATTTCTAAGGGTAACTTTAACCAAAGAGGTACCAACTAGTGCATCTCACCCGGTGTGACCTTCGACCTATGTGTGTGACCTTTGACCACCGACTTGTTCTGTGCCCAGATCAGTAGTTCTAACTACTACGTAAATGACCCCCTAGAGGACCTTTGACCTTTTGGGTCACACTAAACCCTACTAACCAACGTCAGACTGTTCTCCCCTACCTTCATGCTAATTTTAGACCCATTAGCCAGCCCCCCCCCCCCGGCACTCCCCTCTTGGAAGCGACGCGTATGCAAGGCTGTTGACCCCCTTTTCGTATCGTTGGCACACAACACCCATATTTTTTAATTTCAACCCAAAGTCCCCATAATTTTGTGAAATTTTACCACTGCCACCGACCCCTATTTTGGAGAAAAACACCAAACCTTTATTTTTTAAAAATTTTGCAAAATCACACACGCCAGAGACCCCCATTTTTGGAACACGTTTCATATTTTGTCACTCTTCGCTAGAAACCCTTATTTGCTATTTTTGGCTATATCTCACCCAAGGCCCCTATCTTTTTTCTGTCACCGAATGCCCTGGGCTTGGAACACGAACCTAACAACCCATATCCATTTTTCATATGTGAGTGCCTCCCCCCCCCCCATATGTCAAGTTATACAAAAGCATGCCGTACAGACGACAGAATACAGACTGTTTTATATTATAGATATCTACTGATTTGCAATACAAGCAATGATAATATTGTCTTCATCAGCTTCATTTAACTTAGATGCATGAGGCGCAAGTTATTGAAATGCAAATAAAATTAATGGAATATTTAATTTCAATAGTGTGACAACTATCCCAAAAGAAAAATGATTTTATAACGTATAGTAATATGAGCAATAAATCGGATATTTTGACTGATAATATAATATACATAACCCCTACTTATATTTGATTAGAGTTACAATAGAATGCATCAGCATAAAGTCAAATAAAAACATTAAACCGAGCAATCGTGACTTGAAGAGCGAACACCTGCCGGAAGCCTCCCAAACAACCATGTGCGCGTGCGACACCCCAGGTTGTTGTCAACAGCCGCTCAGTTCCCAGGGCCCGTTTAAATCCTGCGCAAAAAATAACGCTGTCGGCACTGATTGGTCTGTGCCAGTGTCTCTTTACGCACATACGGCACTCGAGAGACAGTGCGAGTATCCAGAACCATGTTTTTTTGACTAATGTTTGTGCCGGATTACTTCCCTTCCCCCGACCTCTGGGGAGATTTGAGACGTTTCCCTACAGATTTCGGAGGGTCCACGGATATGGGTTGAAGAGTCTAGTGTAAATTTCAGTCGCTTAGGTGTTTTCATCACGTGGACCCGAGGGAGGGTGCTAAGAAAAGCTTAGACTGGTACTGCAACAAGTTCTTGAAGTTGAGTTTTTTGCGAAGTTTGAGTGACATTAGCGATACAAAATATTCTTTAGATTGGATCGATGGGATTAGGGAAGTGACAACATTTGGGAACGCGAGCTTTAGCTGGAGGATGTGGGCAGCCAGCTTTAGCTGGAGGCCCACTTAGCAATCCGTTGTGGTTGTGTTGTGTTGTTGTGAGGGTTATGTCTGTATGTGTTTGTGTCACTAACTTGTTTAAGTTTTTGTTTAAATCCACCTCAATTGAAAGTTGAAGTTCAATTGGAACCAATCTTCTGTCATTGGGGCACCTGGTTCGTATCCCTCATTGTTGATGAGGTCAAAGGTCATGTGCCAAGGTCACAGGCATGTGAGGTCAAGTTGAAACATGGGCTAAAAATGTAAAATGATTTTTTTTTTTTTTTTTTTTTTAATTGGAACCAAACTTGTGTGGGATCCCTCATATGGTTGATGAGGTTAAAAGGTCATGTTGCCAGGGTCAAAGGTCATGGGGCGGACACCGCTATATTCTTTGAATATAGCGACGTGAATGAAAGCCGAGAACTGCGAAATTCTATTTCCTTTCTGACATTGAGCCATTTTATCTTAATGCCGACCAGTGCGGGCAAATTCAGGCTTGCACTGGTTAGATTACCATGAAGTCACACGTTCATGAAGTCTCAGCAGCAGGTATGAAACTTTTAGAATTTTTTTAATACTAATGTCGAATTTGTGGGGCATGAAAGGAATGGAACGATTACAAATACAAAAGAAGTGGAACGGTCTTATGGTGTTTATTGTGTTTTTCATTATCTAATGTTTGTTTTGTGCCTTGAAATAAAAGTGGGATACTTTGGAGTGACACAATGTGTATTGCCTAAAAACATCACAGTGTGCCATTAAAAAAAATAATAATAGCATAGGTCCGAGCTTATTTTAGCGACGAAGCTGAAGGACATACTTTTTGGCTAGATACTATTAAAATACAACGTTCACGGAATGCAGGTGGTAGTGTGCTGTCGGAGTGTGTGAATGGAAACAAAGGTCACCTGAGGCACAACATGTGAGTCACTACCCAAAGACCATTGTATCCAAGTGTCATGAAATGTACGCCCCATATGTGGAAACAGCTGGCAAATATCTATTATGTCAACATTTATGTCAAGGTCATGATAACATTGGATCAATGTGCCAAACATATGACAGCCCTACAAAGAATAATGTTATAAGCTTAAAGGGGATAAGCCAGTGTATAACGGGTACGGGAAAAAGGGTTCTTGGTTATGCCTCTCTGTGTATATATTTTACAAGCTGATATGCAAAGATCAACGCTTGCCCTACAGGGGTCACATTGAATACTAGCGCTGAGTTTAATTATAATTGTATGAAATATTCTTTCTTACTTGAACACAATTAAATTAAATAGTCTAATACATCTAGGATGTTCTTACCATGGTTAAGAGACCTGGCACATCTTGAAAAATAGTGCCCCTCAAGATTTTCAAAAATCGATATTTTGCATGGTTGTAAGGGCTTTTATATACAAAAGCCTCGCCCGAAATGATTAAGACCAATTCAGCCTCCTTAGGGTAAAAAGAACGATTTTATAATTTAACGTCGACTGGCGACGTTAAATCAGCAGACGACGAAAATTGCGTTTGACACAAGAACAGGCACACCGTATATACCGTATGCATGTTTCCCACGCTATGCAACCACTGTTTGATCGGTCTATAACCTTTGTGGTTTAATATGCAGTGAGGACGAGGTCAAAAATATTCATGAAATCATACAGTTTTTATTAAAGTTATGAAAAACTTAAAAAAAAAAAGTTGGCATACAAAATACATGTGATGTCTTTATTCTCATATCATGTCCCTATCTGGTTTGGGGGTATTTATTGTATGTGTAAAATATATCTCTGTTCTTCCAAGGGCTAGACAATCATTCGAGAGCAAATTGAAGAAAGAAAATTTCATATTGGGAAAATGTGCCAGTGCCACTTTAAGAGGGGTCATTCCATGCCATTCAACAAATTCGAGTACACCATCACCTCATGATTTCTTTACCGTTTTGGTGTATTGACAGATATTCATGAGAAACTAAAATCCTGAAAATTGAGCTCTGTAACCTCAAAAACATGTCCGGTGTGAAATTCAATATTCAGCGGGCCATAAGTAAAGATCTACACCCCTCAGATCCTTCAAACTTGGCATTCTAGCAAAAGGGTATCCGATATTTGCCAAGTTTGAGGATTGCTGAGGGTTGTAGTTCTTTACTTAGGGCCTCTGAATATTGAATTCACACCGGTACATGTTTTTGAGGTGACCCCCCCCCCAAATTTTCCATTGCTGTAGCATGGAAACGAAAAGAGGTACAGAGCTCAAATTTTCATAATTCAGTTTCTCATGACTTCTTTCAATACACCAAAAAAGAAAAATCCATGAAGTGATGGTTTACTCGATTTGTTGAATTGGCATGGAATGACCCAGAGGTAAAATCTTAAAGGTGCAACGAGAGATTTTGAGGCAGCCAAATATTGTGTCATAATAGTAATTTGAAATAGATTAGACACTCAATAGATTTGTCACCTTGTATTATGCTACAAAAATGTCTTAAAGAGCGATAAAAGGTGATTTTGATTTGCTTATATTTCATTGTAAAACATAGGCTGAATTTCGTGTTTGCTCCTATACAAAATTTAAATATTTCACAATTTTTGTACCAAAGAAACATTTCTTGGCTTAATCCTTTCAGATGGGGATATTTTTTATGGAAAGCTTTACATCAGGGCAAAAATCAGTTCTTTTGATTTTTAAGGGACACCTGATATGTGAAATCTCTCGTTGCACCTTTAAGTACCAGGTGCATGTACAGCAATATAATGTAACCAAATAGTTGCTTACTGTGATTTATATAATGACAAAGTTTACATTTTTTCCTAAAAGAAAACATTCTGCACATATAAATGTATATTTTGAATATTTATTGTTAGGACAAAGTGAATGGCTTGAGACTGTTTTGATCAAAATCAAAGCTATTTTCTCAATTTTGACCCATATGGAGGTCAAAAGTTGACCTTTTACATTTTTGCTTGTATAACTTGAAAACTATACCTCATAGATAGGTCACATTTTTAATCCTTTTGACCTGAGATATAATAGTATAGCTTTAAACAAGATTCAAACAACTTTGTAATTTGACCACTGTGTAATACACTTTGACATATGTGGTAATCAGGGGTGAAAATTCAAATGCCTCCTAATCTCCTAACCATTGCTAAAGCAGAAACGCAAGGTGTTCACATCCCTGACAGAATCTGCAGTGTATCTAGTATGTTTTGCGGCCCCGGGGGCCACTTGTATTCAAAGGTGGATATGATGCGTGAACAAGAAAACGCGTAAAAAGGGTCTCTTTTTTCCAAAGGCGATGTACGCGCGTACATTGATTAGGGTGTCAAAAACAGCAAAATATGGAAAAAAGGGTATGTTTTTTCGTAACCCTGAAATTGTGATGTACGCGAGTTCAAAATCATCAAAAATATTGTAATTGGGAAGTAAAGCAACATGAGCAAAACCAGATAATAAGGGTATATTATCAACACAATACATTGCTCACTTGTTTGTGGGAGCAAAAACTGACAAAAAGACTTGTTTATGGTGAGCAAAAACACAAAAATGCTTGTTTAGGGTATGTTTTTTAGTCGGTGGAATACTTGTTTAGGGTGCATTTTGGTAGTCCATGTTCACGCATCATATCCCCCGGGTTTGCGACACAATTCAAAAGCATTCAGACCGGGATTCAGGCATTGTACTTTAGGCTTGTAGTAAGATAATGATCTGGCAAGTGAAAGATGGATTAGCTGGGATTAGCACCTATACAAAAGCAATGGTCTGTTAGCTGATGACAACATGCTTTTCAAGTTTGGTAAATGCTGGTAAAATCCCCCCCCCCCTCGAACTCTTCCTGTTTTTACTGTTTTTACAGAATGTAAACATACAAATTGTTTTCAAACTCTTGGAAGTGATTTCAGTAAGGGTCCTTTTCATTATGTCAATTTTTTTCATGCCATTATGTCCCTTTAAAGTAAGCTATATGAGGTATGCATGATTCTATTACCTACGTTTATGTGAGGTATATAAAAGGTCCACCAAATGTCAGTCCCTTTTAAAAGAAAGATTGCACAATCCTGCTTCCTCCGTGCAGTGATGTCATAACCTTGATGCACTGCCACATTTTACGCACGCGTCAAGATAAACCCTCTTTGTGCGTGCATGTAAAAACGCCGTCGCTTTGAGCCAGCGCATGCACACGGTTTACTGGTGCGACCATCAAATCTCGCACTGACGTCACTGCACGGAGGTAGGGAAATAGAGTATAGCAGCAAGAACAGCCTTGTATTCAGTACACATTATTGTAAATGTGGTAATTTTTCGCACATGTAATTTTTTGTGCCGCTGGCAATTTTTGTCATTTTCACTTGTTTTTCAATTAGATTTTTTCAGCTATCCTACACAGACTTGCACACAAAATAAACATTTTTGAGTGTTCTTAATTTCGCACTTGCTCAAAAGTGCACGAAAAGCACGAAAATTAATGTAGCATGAATATTTCCACTTTTACTGGAGATAATGGGGTTAAAGGAGCATTTTGTGATCCACAGCTTTTCCCCCCGACTTACCTAAAAAAAAGTTGAGATTTTTATATCATCTGAATCATTTACCCGGCTATAGTGTGTTTACCTATTCTTTATGCAAATTCAATCAATTTATGGAGAAATTTGTAATTTTGTATTTTCTGTCCGTAAACGGACAAATTTCAACACAGTGGCTTATTTGTGCATCGTGATACAACCATTTGCATATAAAATCAAAATGCACAGTCAGAATCAATTGGAATTTTGGAAATTTCTCTAGGATATCTGGTGAAGCATGAACAAAAATCCTAGGATCACAAAATATACCTTTAAGGGCCTGATTTCCTTTGAGGGCCTGTTACTGGTATCCTGGTAACCAGTACTACCTGTCCCAGGGCCGAGTCGGCGGCTAAACCGACACCCCCATCGGTTTGCTAAGGAAATCTGATGAGGAGGGTAGCTGGTTATACTGTTAACATAAAAGTAAATTTTTTAACATATTTGGTGATTAAAGGTGCAACAAGAGATTTTGAGGCACCCAAGTATTGTGTCATAATAGTAATTTCATATAGATTAGACACTCAATAGATTTCTACATTGTGTTTGGCTACAAAAATGTCTTAAAAGAGAGAAAACATGTGATTTTGATTTGATATATTTCAATGTAAAACATACGCTGAATTTTGTATTTGCTCCTATACGAAATTAGAAATTTAACAATTTTTATAGCAAAGAAACATTTCTCAGCTTAACTCTTTCAGATGGGGATATTATTGATGGAAAGCTTTACATCGGGGTAAAAATCAGTACTTTCGATTTTTTTTAGGGACACCTGGTTTGTGAAATCTCTTGTTGCACCTTCAATCCTAAAAGGCCCGGGTGGAATCCGCCCCCCCCTCGACATTTTTGGACATATCTCACCTATTTGTTATTTTTTCATGCCTAAACTACACGACATTTTTATTTGAAGTCTTGCGCTTGATTTAAGACCATTTTGAACAAAATGGGACCTACGGTTATGACGCGGCATTACGTAATCACGCACTGCGTGCGAAGAAAAGCTATTTCCTATTGAAATTACACGGAACAGCAGAAATCCAGTTTTTTTGTGCTAAGGATACAGTTACACTATGTTTTATCTTATTTATTTGATTTATTTGTAGTAAGAACATGCTTACTTTGACACACATCATGGCCAACAAATCCAACATTTGCTTGAAAAAATGGCGAAAAACCATGAATTTTGGTTTTTTTTAAAGATTTTTCGCATTTTTGCATGACGTCATGTTTGACGTCACTGTGACGTCATACAAGGTATGTTTGTACTTTTTTTTTGGTATCGGGTGTCATAGCTATCCATTGGTACCACATATATGATAGTTCATCAATCCGTTTCTGAGATACTAGGCCCCCCCAGTCAAGTGCAGTGGCTAAACCACACATTTTCATGGAAAGTGGGGAGACAGGCCTAGGAGAACAATATAATTTGGTGCATCACACTTTTCATAAAACACATTAAGGTGAACACTTTATAATATGGATAGTTCAGTTCTGGCATATTTTCTTAATCAATTCTTTTCATGATCTCATTTGAGGGCACTAACTATATTGAAGGAATTGATATTTTATTGAAAAAGTGGGATACCTTCTGGCAACAATTAACTTTTCAGAGTGCTGCTTTTGTTAAAAGTTACATGTAGTACAATTGAGGCCATATGAATTGAGTTTGTGGTTTTGGAAAGTCCCTCATGGAAAGTATTGTGCAATTTGAACAGACAGGATAAGACACCAACCAGGTCACTGCATGGTTATTGTCAATATGCAGTTGGGGAAGTCCCATATATAGGTAGCCATGTAAATTGTGCTCTTATCAACTTGAAGTTGTGGTTAACCAAGTTTTGTTGTTGTTTTTGTTTATTTTTGTTGA
This sequence comes from Ophioderma brevispina, assembly GCA_023653785.1. Classification (NCBI taxonomy): domain Eukaryota; kingdom Metazoa; phylum Echinodermata; class Ophiuroidea; order Amphilepidida; family Ophiodermatidae; genus Ophioderma; species Ophioderma brevispina. The sequence goes on along the minus strand of JAMKCH010024768.1, from coordinate 10,987 downwards.
TTAAGCTCAATGTATAATTGTTAGTAATTTTCAAGTAATCATGAGCTTTAGATCTTTGCCAAATTTAATGTTGCCATAGCGACTGCAACAAACATGCTTATCAGAATAGGGGATTTCCACAAAGTGCATTTTGTGTATAGAATGTAATTTGCACTTTGGAAAAGGTTTGGCAGATTGTAACTCAGGTGATAAAGAAATACCAAAAGATACTGGAATGACATTGGCAACAGAGGCTTGGTAAGTATTCTCTTCGTAATATTATGGTTTGTACACTTTGCAGAAACGTGTCAGTGGGAATTTTAAATAAGGCCAAAAGAATTGTTTGCTTGTCCTCTCCACATGCCGACCTTGTTTTAGAAGTTTGGGAAACATGTTTACTTAACACTTTAAAGTGACAGGAGGAGATTTTTTAGGATTTCAAATTTCACTGGATCGGTTGTAGACCACCTACCGAGAACGTTTGGAAGGCTTATTGGACAAACAGGTGCAAAAGGAAACCGCTAACCTTGTTTTGAACTTGCCTGCTATCGTAATCGTTCCCCATAGAAAACCACGCTTTGACTTTCTGTCGTGCACGACAGAAACTACTAAATCATCATCTTATTACATAAAGACGGCGTATTCGGCTTATTCAGGTGTGATCTAATACATTGGTAAGCATTCCAAATATGTAAAAAACCTAGGTTTGAGAAAAATTGGGGGCACCACTTTCTGGAAATCTCATGTTTCTTTAAGTGCATGGGGGGTCAGTCTGGACCCAGGATTTTAAGCGCCATGTTTTAATGCTAAATTGTTGTTTCCAAAAATTGTATGTAATTGCATAAAAGTCAGTTGCGCATATTTTGGTGGAAAAAAATCAAATCGGCCGTGGTGTTTTTATGCTAATTAGCCTAAATAAACATTGTGATGGTGCCTTTCAAAACTTGTTTTGCCCCTTAAATCGTACTGGAGTAACTTTTTAAAATTTTTTAATTTTGCAGTGGAAACAGTTTCTTGAAACTTCTAAATTGTTTTGAACCCAAGAATCTTAATTTGTCAGTTATTTAACCCATAAACTTTTATGTTACATCTTGGCCATGATTTATAAATTAAAAATTTAAAACCCACCTACCCTATCTTAATATTAGTAGTTGAGGGCAAGCAACTAATGTTTTGGTTTTTTTACCCAAATTACCAATTTTATTTTTATTATCCTGTTTATTGCAGGAGTTTATTCCCATCTGTTTTATGACCAAATAACTTTATGATCAAGACTCCAACGTGGCAATTGAAGTAACTCTTGTAAATTGGATAAATATTTGATTTTGAAAGATGAACTAAATCTAAATTTAAAATGACATCTTTTATTTCATTCTTGAACCAAAAATGACAATTTTAAAATTTATTTTTGAAATGAAAGATGTGCCTATTTACACACCGGTCCATATAGTAATATATAACGTGTGGTAGGCAAGGTTTTGCACATTTAATTATTATAAATAATTTTTAAAAGGTTATATAAACAGATTAAAATAATTCTAGTCAACCAGACATACCTTTGAGCGCAAACCACCGTTGCGACCGCAACCTGCGGTCTTCAACTGGGTTGTGAAGAAATTGGATCTTGATTACTTCCGGTGCTGTTATTGGAAGATGATGACGTCATTCGGCGAGGAATGTCCTTTACGATCCTGTCCCAGCCGTGTGATAAGTTGACCCTGACTCCGCCGTGACGGTTTAATGACGGTTCCTCCGCTCTCACCCAGATGGCTTCTTTCACACCCCGTTCAAACCAGCGTGTGTCTCTGTCAAGTATCTTAATGTCCTGGGTGTTAAAGGCGTGTCCACTGGCATGAAGGTGAAGAGTAGACGACAGAATCGTTACCACTAGAACTGGCCCTACGATGTGACATGCGTTTTTCAAGTGGCTGGGCGGTTTCACCAATGTACTGTTCTTTGCAAGAGTGATCGTCTGAACATTGAACACCATAGACCACTCCACTTAAGCGTCCTTTTGGTTGCTTGTCTTTCAGATGTACTAAAGACTGGCCGAGGGTATTTGTGGGTTTAAAGTGTGTGGTGATTCCGTGGTCGCGGTAGATTCTTTTGAGTTTTTCAGAAAGATCACCGTGGTACAGTAGAGTCACACTACAAGTGGTGTTAGATGGTTTAACACACTTTGACTGTTGGTTGCTCCGGGTGCAAAATAAGATTTTAAAAGGGCACCCAATTTCAAGGCAATTTTCAAATGTGTAAAAGGGAATCAAGGCAATTACATGTAATAAATAGGGCCAAGAATGGCCAAAAATTAGGGCATCAAGGCAAATGGTAGGTCGGCACCGAAGGCAATGCCACGGTTTGCTTCGGTTATTTTGTGCCCTGTGGTTGCTATCAGTGTCACACGATTGATGGCTGTCAATAGACCAGTCATGGTAATACCCACAGTTATTACGTGCTTTCCGTAGGTGTGCGCGTTCCGTAACTTTATCCGATTCTTGTGTTATTATGGTATCAGCGCTATGAAACAAAGTTTTTAACAACACCAAGTTTCTGGAATCAGCGGGTGGTTTAGAACCAAATGCAGGTACTGAATCTGTATTTGCTGTCGGTAAACGGACAAGTGAAGGGACCGATCTCTTGTATAGTCACAAACAGTCCAGAACGCAAGTTTGTGTTGTAATAGACCTTGGGTGAACTTAATATGTGGGTCCACCTGATTGATGGCGAAAAGAATGCGTCAAGTTCGTCAGATTTAATTAGAACCCAATTGTCATCCACATATCGAAGCCATTTAGCAGGCACCCAGTACATGGATATGTAAACAGGGCAGTACGTTCGAATTTCTCCATGTATAAGTTAGAAATGATTGGAGAAACGGGGAACCCATGGAACATCCATGGCGTTGTTGATAAAAGTTCCTCCATACGAAAAAAACGGTATGTTAAACACAAGGTGAGAAGATCAAAACAACGGATCCGATGTTAAATCCGTCTGATCATGAAGTGCCCAGCATCACTGTGTCAAAATGTCTCCGAACGCATCAACCGGTCGCCGGTTGTATGCTCTGAAAGAGATGCAGTGACGTCAACGAATTAATGGTATCTTCCTGGATCTAGACGAATACCCTGCACTTTTTCCGCAAAGTCCTTCAAAATGTGGGTGATAAGAACGGCCCACTAATGGACCAAGAACTTTAGCAAGGTATTTGGCTATATTGTAAGATACTGAGCAATGCTGCTATGCTTACAATTGGTATTAACGGAATAGCTGCTTTATGTACCTTGGGTAGACCGTAAGAACATAGGTATGCATTCTGAAGTTGGTCCTTTTAGTTGCGATATAACAGATTGTCAATTTACAGTCAAATAACCCATCAGTAACACTTTGTTCAGCTTACTAATGATCTTATGCTTGATAATCCCAGTAGATCTGTCTTTATGGGAGTGCAAGTCTTAACATCACTCAGGAGGGCTTTGGCCTTTAGATCATAGTCTTTGCTATTAGAGATGCTAGTACAATGGCCTGATCGGCTGGAAGGATAGTGATGGTTTTATCCTTCTTAGGCTTTTCTGATGATGACGTCATTCGGCTAGGAATGTCAAGGACATTCCTCGCCGAATGACGTCATCATCTTCCAATAACAGCACCGGAAGTAATCAAGATCCAATTTCTTCACAACCCAGTTGAAGACCGCAGGTTGAGGTCACAACGTTGGTTTGCGCTCAAGGTATGTCTGGTTGACTAGAATTATTTTAATCTGTTTATCTTACCAATCCCAGATGAATGAGAGTTTACATAGTTTTAAAAGGTTATATTACAACCTAGTTTTTAACCATCAAAAATGTTAGCAGTAGGTTCTGTTGGTTGTTAAAGTTAAAGAGGCAAAGAGAGAGATTTCACAGATCAGGTGTCTATGATATTTATGTAATAGATCTGTACACATTGTCGATTAAAGTTAAGGAAACTAAAGTTAGCCTACAAATTACCTGGATGTCTTTCGCCTTTGTCCCTATCTGTTTTTGGGTATGTTATTTTTATGTGTAAAATATACCTCTATTCTTCCAATGGCCCAGACTATCATTTGTGAGCAAATTGTAGAAATTTCATATTTTCTGAAAATTGCAAGTGCCGCTTTAATAGGGTTCATCCTTGGTTAGATATTACAGAAGCAGATTTGCATCTTTTTTCCATTTTTTGTATTTTCAAAAATCAGTTGTTGACCCTGAATTTTAAGAGTGTAGAATATTTTCCAGTTTCAATTTCATTTTTGTAGCTCTTATTTCAAACCATACAAATGTAAAGCAAAATTTCAGCTGAAAATTACTTCTGGAAAGTAATTTTCTTTGAGGTCCATAACCTCAAATACTGATCAACTAATAACTAGCAAAAGTGACTTTCTCTGTATCATTTTTCCTACACAGGTTATCCCATTTGTCTTTTCCTGAATGCTTATTCCCTCCAGTTGAGTTCACGATATGGCAGAAGATGATGAAAGTTTGTTCAAAGATGAACATTGCGATACATTCAGTGGGTAGGTTTATGTACAGACATTTATTCAGGTTAAACATCTTTGAGTGTGTGTCCTGTGATGAAAAATATGTAAAGGATAATTGACGTAGCTGAGTGCATTTTGGTATGACTCTACTTCCTGCGCTTTATTGGTAAAGCGACTGCCGATATCGAATCGATAAGTCGCTAGCATGCCAAGCGACTTGACACAAGTCAGTTGACTTCAATTCAAACTCAATCATTCGATGCTACCAGCGCTTTGACCTGGAAGGGATTTAAATAAATGCTACGAGCGTGTTATCACTAGTGATTTTACAGGCGCAACCTGCGACACCGGCTAGTATATCCATTGCCTTTATGTTATGGTATCTGGGAAAATGCAGTCTTGACTCGTCCTTCATGTCATACCCATATTAAAATATACACCAAATTGTAGTTCTGCTACAATGGAATGAAGTAAACGAAGAATTTTCCATTCGTCACCAATTACAGTCCCCGCTCCCCAGGGGGATTGCAAGTTAACATGCAGAATTTTTTGCTGATTCACTTCAGGATGATTTATCTGAGGGTAAGCATTCTAACTAAAAGAAATTGTTTTGAAAAACAAAAAATTTTAGGTTTTTTCTTTTTTTAAATGTTAATACATTCACTTTGAAAACAAATCACATTAAACTTGAAATAACTTTTTCTTTACAGAAAATCCGTCAAATGAACGCAGTATACAAACCAAACAGCCTTCTAGTCAGGTAACCAATGTCCAACTTATGGCCTGACCGTAAATTGAGTATGGACACAATTTTTTCGCTGAAAGTGATAGATAAGGGTGTAGAATTAGAATCTGCCGGTGCCACCTTGGCACCTGGAGCACTTTGAGAAATCCCAGATGGCGTCGCCATAATGATAATTATCTATTCAACCCTATATTATCAAACTATGAGTTACTAGATTACTATCGGACCCAATGAATAAGTGCACGGCACTTGTAACATTGAGTCCTACTCCAACCTCAAATGGAAGCCAAATCTAATAATTTAAAATATGCCATATAAGCAAATACCTTCGATAAAAAATAACATGGAAGATACTTAGATTATGTGTTGTTAGACACAATAAGTATTTCTGTACTTTTAAAGTGTAACGTGACGTCAATCAATATGGCAGCCAAAAAACGTGAATATCTCAAAATACTTGAACACAATGTCCAAATAGTACCTTCAGAGTATAAATTATTGTGTCATGAAACAATTAGAAATGTACCTAGGATCATAACCAACGATACAGGTAACCGGATAGAACAAAATGGCTCAATTATAAATTGAGCGCCATATATGGCAAAAAATTTTAATTCCTATGGTATTTTCGACAACTTTGCACCATATAGGTTTTATATTTCGGATTTGTGCCGCTTTAAAACAAATTGAAATGTATTTTGTACATTGTTTATGATCAAAGGTACTTTTTAATTCATTGACACCTTGGATCGATTTGGAAGGCTGTAATACTTATAAATTTGTGCCAAGTATTTTTTTGATATGTCACGTTTTGGCTGCCATGTTGGATTACGTCATGTACAATTTTAAATATCAGAAATACATTTAATTGGTGTCAAGCAACATAACCTAGTACTTCTCGTCTATTTTTTATCGGCAGATATTTTGCTGTTAATGCATCTTTTAAAAATATTATTGGATTTGACTTCCATTTTGAAATTGAAGGTGAATGACGTAATGTTTTACTAGTTCCAGACCTATTCATTGGATCCTATATATATCTAGTAACTCCATAGGTTGATAATATAGGTTGAATAGATAATTAATCATTTCGGGTGGGGTGGTGTGATCGCGGGCAGGTGTCGTTGGAGTTCTCACGGACGATGCCTCAAGGAAGTGCCCAGGTGGGCATCCGGCAGATTCTTATTCTCCACACCCAATCTATCATTTTCAGTAAAAAAATTTGTGTCCATACTCACTTTACGGTCACCTGAAGGTTCTACCTGACTATCTACATCATCCAGTCAGGCAGAATGAGATCAGAGAACCCTTAAACCTCGGGCTAGAAATGGATGAGAATACTGTTAAAGGCACTATATCATTGATTTGCTAAATTCACCAATTGCGAAAAAATCATCAAAATCAGATTTTGTCATGTATGCACAGTACAAGTCTCCTAACAACCGCAAATTATAAGACCAGAAGCATCCTAAAAAGGACAAAATCGAGATTTAGTCAGACTGTCGCGAACGGACACTTACTACAACACGAACGTGGATGGATAATCGTATCTTGGAACACTGCTGCCGTTTTCTTCGTTTCTGTCCAATTCTACATCTGGAAAAGGTAATTTATGAGAATTCTGAAGACTTTACCCTTACTTTGAAGCTATTCCTGCAAATTTCAAATATTGTTCAAATCACCGATAGTGATAGTGTCTTTAATGAAGAACATATGCAGTGTTGTCGTCAGAAAGGTATGCTTCACCAAGCACTAATCGAGGTAAGTATAACAGGACTGATGTCCCTTACATTGAGTGTCACATCACTCAACTCGCATTTTTGCGCTCTGATGATGAAAATTACGTCACTACGTAGTCAGGTCAGAAACGCTAGGGGTGACTAAGCGGTCAGTAGCAATCTTTCCATAAATCCATCTGCCTGCCGCCCTGCCGGCCGCTTGCCCAAGTGACATTGCATTGAGTTGACTTTGAAGTCAATTCTGGAGCGGTGCCGTTTCGGTATGTATTGGTTGTCTGCCGCTGCGACCTTTAAAAACACTCAAATAATAGCGGTGTACACACCTAATGCCGCTGAGTGGCAAGCAGCATGAAACTATGTAATACCTTAATGGTTTATGGATATTTGCAAACTTGAATATATTCTCATAGTGACCTGTACCTGTTTCAATTGTTAGGATTTCTCTGTATCTTCTGAAGTTCTTCCACCCTCCTTTATTCTCAACATACTTCTACTCGCTTTTCTATTGTCCTTCTTGTCCTAGATGCTTGTAGCTGATGCACTCGTCCAACCTTTAGGATTTAAAACTTTGATACTACTATCTACTACTACTATACTACTGTTTTTTAGACAGGAAGTATATGGTACAATGTGAAACTTACCATGGTAGCTACAATGTTGGAGAAAAATTTTGGAACACTTGTGGTAAGTTTTGAAGAAAATTCCCCCTTCTCCCCTAAACAAGGTGTTCATGTCATGTTGTCAGCAGCCTTGGCACACACCCAGGCCGCGACCAATATATTTTTCCCTAGCTTGGCCCCGATCGGGCCACCTCCATAGTGAAAACTGCTTGCCCGAGCCAATGAAGAACTGCCCGAAAATTACCCACCCACCCACCTAACCCGGATTCTCAGCGGGAAATGACTCCGTACATGACAGCCAGCCGGCTGTCTGAACTGCTGTACCGCGGTAAAACACCGATGATTAAAAAACGGTCTGGGAATTCCCCAAGCCAGTCTAAAGCCTCAACGATACTGATCTTTCATTTCATGACTTTTCAGTCTCATGACCACGTCATCACGGTCACCCCGTGTAATTTCTGATCACAATTTGCAATACCGGTTAAGATTCTATGAGATGCAAACGAGTTCTAAACAATCATTTTTTGTGTCAAAACAAATGATTACGCACGTGGGCCGTGCCGCCGGGTCACCTTCGGCATTTTGTAATTTTTTCAAGCTCAAATGATGAACGTATTTTAGCAATAAAATACATGATAAATATCATTTAGATTTCAATCTAATGTTAGTCGTTTCTGAAATGATTTTTAAAAATAATTCAGGATTAATTACCGTTGTTTTTTTTGTTTACTTATCAATTAACATATGAATGGAAGCTATGTTCATGTAGTTGTTGGTTTTGATCCATTTAAAATACATGGGGGTGAGTAATTGCTTATTGTAACTACTGATCAGGAAGAATTTTTCACATCAGTCACAGATGACACATTTTTGGCGCGAAATACCATTTATCAGTGCAAGAATCGCGCTTGAAAACTGGTTTTCTAAACGACGATCACCCGGACCATTAGGAATCAATTTGGAGGTGAATAATTTATTTCGGGGAAGTGTCTGGCGGAAAATCGATTCGGCTTCCCGGGAAATTTACATTTTTTCCAGCCTGTTAGGATGCCGAAATAATATGTGGCGAGCCAAGATCGTGACCTGGGACCGGCTGGACGGGAAAGCACTATCGATCGAACTCACCTTGAGCTTTTGTGGAAAGGGTGCAAAGGGTGCATCCCCAGCTGGTTTGATATGCGCTGTGTATAAGATTAATATCTTAATTTTTGCTTGTTCCTTTATTCATGAAACGGTAAAAGTAAAACTTGTAAAGGATTATGGTCTAGTAATTACTTTTTTTCTGATTTTAATATAGTGACTGATTGGGAGTAAGTGTGTATAAAGGTCCGTGTCAACCTAAACCATTTAGTGATATTTGGCGCGGATTTGGGACTTGCCCGAACGGGCACGACCACCCAAAGTTTTACTTGCCCGAAAAAATTTCTACTAGTCCCGGGCTATGGACAGGCGATTTGTGCGGCCGCACACACCAACATTGAGATGATTGGGGGTGCGGAAGGGAAAGTCGAATGGACGGTTCATGGCTGCAAGTGAACCGTTGACTTTGGGTTAGGGACCTACGATGTGATCACAGAAAAGCATTTAATACAATCGTTGTATTCGGTGTTCCCACTAATTTTTCAAGATTGTAGGAGATACCAACAAAATGATTGAGTAATAAACAAGCTCAAATGTGCTGATGTTCTAATGCTACATTTAAAAATGGATGATACAAATATTTAAAAAAAAAAAAAATGCTCCATCCTCTCCTACACCTCATTAATGGTGCATTGCAAGAACATGAGGATTTGTTTTAAGAAAGATTTTTCAACTAGAAGTCCATTATCTTTTTATCCTCCTGGCTTAAAAGAAGTAGGGGATTTTGCGATAGAGCAGTCGATGTAGGTATGTGTATGTGTTCCATTAGTTAGGTTTTCATTTTTCACGTCGTCTTCGAATAGTTTAAGTCCGAGTAAACAGACAGTGGGGTTAAGGTTGCATAGGGTCCTTCAGGTATGGATGATGTCAAGGTATGGCACAAGGTCAAAGGTCACTGAGCGTCATGTTCCCGAACTGCCAATTTGCCAGGGGGATGACACAGTTTACTTGCTAGTATTTTTGCACTATACTGTACTGATTTGGGGGGGAGGAGCATAACAGATGAGTGGTTTCAAAAACACCCTCATACCAACAATTTAGTGCAATAGTGAAAATGGGTACTCTTTACCTGTAAACTTACACAGACCAGGTTCTTTATCAATGGTAAGCGAACTGAGGCATCAAAATTGCTGTAAAGACATATTCTCTATCCTGTTGCCGTTCAAATAATCAAATTTCCCTCTAAACAATTCTTACTTCTTCTTTCTTTTGGGATCCAACACTGTGGTTCGGCAATATGATCCAGCCGAATGGGTACAACGTCCTGGCTGCTTCACTGAATCCGCAAGGTCCCCGTCTGTGCATTGTTGCTCAAACAATGGGCAGACAAAGAGATGGTCCATTGTCTGTGGTGGCTGTATCCACAATCACAGTTATTATCCTGATCTGCTTCCAAGTAGCCCCACTTCTGCAAGGAAACCTTAGATCGGCAGTGCCTGGTTCTCAGTCTGTTGAGGCATAGTCGCCATCACAGCCCATGAGGAAGTCAGTTCCAGGTGGGAGAAGCTCACCAGGTTAATACCGATAGAGGTTACTTGGTTGATGGAATCTTCTTTCCACAAGGCACTCTCTTGACCTCCTTAGAGGACTTGTTTCCAGATGTTGGACTTTGCTGAAGAAACTCATCTCTGGATTTAAGGCGATTGGCAGCAGTTATCTGTCGTAAACATAGGGGCTTTACATTAGATACTAGGTACTTGGCAGCTACACTCTTTCATGCTCGCATACGCTACGACGATGTCTGGTGGATCAATTCCGTGCTAGGATGTATAAGTTTTTCCGTTGGTGTTGGTTGGAGGCATCCTGTGATAAGGCGGCAGGAGGCATTTAACGCTGAAGTCAGCTTCTTGGCATGGGTTGATCTTTCCCATACAGGGCAGGCATACTCTGCACATGAGTTAGCACACAGGGCAAGTGCCGTCTGATCTTAGGGTATGTGGGCGATCACTCCCATCTTGCCAGGGAGTTTGTTTCAGATGTTTAGTGCGTGAACTACTTTAACCCTCTCGTCTTCTCTCTGTGGTCTTATAAGAGAGAGTTGCGGCCCAGGTAACTCCTAGGTAGACAGGGTTTTCACAGTGCTCCAGGGTGTTCCAGCACCATGTAACTTAAGCTGATGTTTTGGCTTCACACGGGTTGTCGTAATTGAAAGCACACACCTGTGTCTTGGAGATGGGTTGCACGTAGGTGGTTTTCCTCATAAGGAGTAAGTTCATCCAAAGCTTTGGAGAGCTCTCTTCAACAACTGTGAAGTCGCATCTTGTGCGCT